>JAJOOE010005050.1:0-54964 GCA_036250405.1 Solanum raphanifolium
GGGGGAGGAGGTTTGTGAAACAAATTGTAAGAATTCAATAAGTAATCAATAAACAAAAGTCAATTTTTGTTGTTATCAAGATGGGAGAATTAACTAGGGTATACGTGTTCCCCATAAGCTCATAACGCAGTTATGCTAGTAATAACAATCCTTTCCTAGTATATCACATGCAAAGTGCTAAGTTATGTATCTCTAAATCCTTGGTCCGACATCTAGAAAATTTCACCCCGCACCTTGGTCCGGCTACGTGTGTATAATTTACTAACCCTTACCTATACCTCATATTAGCCATCATAATCGATGTTTGGCTCAGTTCTTACTTCGAACCAATCGACACTAGACTATTAGATAGTATCACACTAAATCTATGTTAATAATTCTTTTCCTGTTAATTACCTCCTTGGTCCGACAAGTAGTAACAAGGCGAGTTCTAACGTTGGCCACCGTTAAAAGGATTTCTAAACGAAAGAATTATCAATGTATGCGAAATACTAGTCACGAATTGCTTATTTACTATTCATACTTTGTTAATCGCTCATGGTTCCCACAACCCTAGTTGGGGATTTAGTTAACCATATTAGAAGAACACAATTCATAGGTTTAGATGAAGAAATCATGAACTTACGTAAGGAGAATAATAAACCCAAAAATTCAACTTGAATTGCAAAACCAAAATCTTCAAAACGAACTTAGGAAATCAATAATTGTTAGGTTTGCTAATTAATCTCCCAAGTCACAAAGTAAAACTAGAATAATAATGTCTAACCCCCAAAAATGAGGTTTACATACCCTATTTATAGAAAACAAGTCCTAAGTAAAAAAGAAAACAAATTAAGGAAATTTTATTCAGGCACGCGTCTTCATTCCACGAGACTGACTCACGGACCATCAATGGATCTATGGTCAGTGAGCCCCGTCCATCAGCCAGGACTTGGAAAATATTTCAGCTTCCACCAATCAGCTTCTTTGAAGCGAACGACGGAACTGCAGTACGGACCGTAGATCAATCTACGGTCCGCCAATCCCGCTCCGTAGCTTCACACTTAGAATCTTCAAAAATCAGATACTGGAACCCTCGTAGTATCAATCTACGATTCAATAGTTCGGTTCGTGAATCAATCTATGGACCGTCAATGGCCACCGTGGTTCCACACTTGGTCAGATTTACCTGATTTGCCTTACATGCCTTGCCTGCCGATCTACGACCATCACCTATGGACCGTCAATGGAGCTACCGTCCGTGGATCACTTCCGTGAAAGCACTTTTTCTGCATTTTTTCCAGCTGTCTCTTTACTTTCATGCCTCAACATCTTTCCTGCAAAATATGATAGAAACACATGAAAACCAATACAAAAAGCCTCTAGACACACACAACTTGTAAGTGAAATGTATTAGAAATACCTTAAACTCACGATATGTCAACACCCTCAACTTAAATTCGTTGTTTGTCCTCAAGCGATGCACTAAGACTCTGAACGACACTTGTATAGAAGCATTGTGGCGGACACCATATTTCTCAAGTAGTGCTTTGAACAATTTATTACAAAAGTGGGAACCTCCATCACTGATTATTGCCCTTGGTGTACCAAATCTGGAGAAAATATTCTTTTTCAAATATGCGGTGAAACTTTTACCTTCATTGTTGGGGAGCACAACTGCTTCCACCCACTTTGATACATAATCAACCGCAACAAAAATATATTTCATCCCATGTGAACTCACAAATGGACCCATAAAATAAATGCCCCATACATCAAACAACCCTATTACCAATATGGGATTCATAGGAAGCTCATTCCTTTTTGAAATACCTCCATCTCTTTGGCAACGATCACACGACTTTGCGAAATCATGAGCATCTTGGTGGATGGTAGGCCAGTAGTACCCACACTACAAAATCTTATGTGCAGTACGAATACCACTATGATGCCCACCCACAGGCGATGAATGGCATGCTTCAAGTACACTCAATATCTCAACCTCGGGCACACAACGACGAATAATCCCATCAGCACAAGTACGAAACAAGTATGGCTCATCCCATAAGAATTTCTTCACGTCATGCATAAACTTCTTCCTTTTGTGAAAAGACAAATCCGGCGGCACCAAATCGCTTGACAAATAATTAACAAAGTCTGCAAACCAAGGAATCAGATCATGACAAGCAGCCAAAACCTGCTCATCTGGAAAAGTATCATTAATTTCAGCCCCATCACCAAGCTTTAGCATAGCTTCTTCCTCTAATCTGGACAAGTGATCGGCAACTTGATTTTCGGTCCCCTTTCTATCTTTTACCAAAAATCAAACTCTTGTAGCAACAATACACATCTAATCAACCTCGGTTTTGCATCCTTCTTCGCCATCAGATACCTCAATGCAGAATGGTCAGTACCACATAATACCAAGCAAATAGGATCGAAATTTTTTGAATGCGAAAACCACCACAAGAAGCTTCTGTTCAGTCACAGTATAATTCTTCTGGGCCACATTTAGAGCTTTGCTAGCATAGTAAATAGGATGGAGTATTTTTTCTCGCCTCTGTCCCAATACCACACCAAACGCCACTCCACTTGCATCACATATTACCTCAAACTGTTGTCCCCAATCTGGTGAGAAAATGATAGGTGCAGTAATCAACTTCTCCTTCAACTCTCTAAATGCTCTCAAACAAGCATCATCAAAATCAAACTTAGACTCCTTTCTGAGCAGTTTACAAAAAGGATGTGCAATTTTAGAGAAGTCCTTGATGAACCTCCTATAGAAACCTGCATGCCCAAGAAAACTTCTAACACCTTTTACAGAGATAGGTGGTGGAAGCTTTTCTATTACCTCAACTTTTGCTCGATCAACCTCAATACCTTTCTCAGAAATCCGATGGCCTAACATGATTCCTTCTTTCAACATAAAGTTGCACTTCTCCCAATTTAACACTAGATTGCAATCTTCACACCTTTTCAGCACCTCGACCAAATGATCTAGACAGCGGTCAAAAGAGTCACCTACCACAGAGAAGTCATCCATGAACACTTCAATAGTGTCCTCCACCATATCAGAGAATATTGACATCATACATTGCTGGAATGTCGCTGGAGCAATACACAAACCAAATGGCATCCTTTTGAAGGTGAAAGTCCCATAAGGGCAAGTGAAGGTGGTCTTCTCTTGGTCCTCTGGAGCTATAGAAATCTGAATGTAGCTTGAATAACCATCAAGAAAATAATACTAACCCTTACTAGCAAGTCCATCCAACATTTGATCCATGAATGGCATGTGGAAATGGTCATTTTCTGTCCAAGCATTTAACTTCCTATAGTCCATGCAGACTCTCCATACAGTCACGAGCCGCATTGGAACAAGCTCATTTATTTCATTAGGAACCACAGTAATCCCACCTTTCTTGGGCACACATTGAACAGGACACACCCAACTACTATCTGCAATGGGATAAATAACTCCGGCATCCAACCACTTGATGATCTTTTTTTTGAACTACCTCTTGCATAGGTGGATTTAGTCTTCTTTGGTGCTCGATACTAGGCTTGTGATCTGGCATGAGTTGGATTTTGTGAGAACAAATACCAGGAGGGATCCCAATAATATCCGCAATAGTCCACCCAATAGCTCGCTTGAATCTCTTTAACACAGTCACTAAACACTCTACTTGTCTTGCATTTAAATCTGCCGCAATGATGACCGGCAAAGTATTATCTCTATCCAAAAATACAGACATCAAATGCAGTGGTAAAGCCTTAAGCTCCACTTTTGGTGCCTCCACAATATATGGTCTCGCAGGTGGGGACTCACGATTCTTCATGTCTAGCTCATACTTCTTTGGTTTTGACCGATATTCGCATCTATCTAGTGCATCTACCAACTCATCGTACTCTTCAATACCATCACTCTCGAAGTTCATCATAACTGCTGCTAGTGCCTCAACACCTAGTCGCTCTTCAATTTGCACTTCTGTTCCACTCTCAACTTTGTAAGTTGGAGCAGATACTGTTTGGAGTTCATCACTCTGCTTCATGGACCTACAAATATTGAAAGTTGCTTTTTCATTGTTCAGTCTGAACTTCATCTGCCCCTTCTCCATATCAGCCAATGCACGCCCTGTGGCAAGGAATGGTCTCCCAAGGATGATAGGAACCTCAAAATTGACCTCACAGTCAAGAATCACAAAATCCGCCAAAAAAATGAAAGACTTCAATTTCACTAGCACATCATGGAGTACACCAATGGGCCTCTTCACAGTTTGATCAGCCATCAGTAACCGCATGGTAGTGGGTTTTGGGTCCCCCAGACCCAACTTCTTGTAAATTGACAATGGCATGAGGTTGATGCTAGCACCAAGGTCACACAATGCCTTAGCAAAGTGTAATAGCCCGATAGTACATGGAATCGTGAAGGCACCAGGATCCTCCTTCTTTTGCACAAGAGACCTTGTAGCAATAGCGCTACAATGCTGCATTCTATCATCATCTTCAAAATTTACAGACCTCTTCGTTGTCACCATATCTTTCCTAAACTTTGCATACCCAGGAATTTGCTCCAAAGCTTCTATCAAAGGAACGTTGATGGAAAGTTGCTTCAACATAGTAATAAACCTGTGATATTTACCATCTTCAGTCTTCTTCACTAACCTCGGTGGAAAAGGTGGTGGAGGATTAGGTATGGGTACTATTTTCTGAGATAGCTCCGCTTCTTTTTCTGTCGCATTCTCATACTCTTCTCTAACCTCTATCACATAATCTTCTTTTCTAATCTCAACTTCCACCACAGACGACCTAGGTGGATCTATGGTTTGCTTACCCCCTCGAGTAGTAACTGCCATACAATGACTGTCATTCTTTGGATTCTGGATGGTGTTGCTAGGAAGAGTACCAGGTTGACGTGTGTTCACTGTACCAGATTCCCATATTTTGAGGGAGAACATAAGGTCCAACCTGATCATTTATGTTGCCACAGGTGTTCCTGTTGTAGTTGTTGTCGCGATTGAAGTTCCCATCCCAGACATATTGACCCTCTCGATTGTAATTTGCATAGTTCCGACCTTGTTTTCCTTGACCTTGGTGCCAATTTTCCGCGTTGGATCCTTGGGCATTTGGTTAGAAACCCCCCGTCTGATCATTCATCGCATAAGCATCCTCTCCATAGTAATACTCTTCATCTGGTGGTGGCGTTCTAGTCAATTAATTCATAACATTTACCTTCTCTGCACCTCCACTCACATGCTTCAATACCAACCCCAACTCGATCCTCATCTGAGCCATCTCCTCACGAATCTCATCCGCAAACTGGGTGTTTGTATTCTAAATGGCAAATGTGTTTCTCCCAGTATCTAACCTCCTAGTGCTCCATGCTTTATTGTTGCGAGATATCTTCTCTAGTTTTTAAGAAATGTGTGCATATGTGCAGTCTCCATATGAACCTCCTGCAATAGTATCAGGCACTACTTTATTGTTGTCATCTTGACCTTGATAGAAATAGTCCTTCAGCGACTCATCATCAATACGGTGATTTGGGACACCTCTTACGAAGGCAGTGAATCTGTCCCAAGAGCTACTCATAGACTCTCCAGGTAATGCTACAAAATTGTTGACCCTATCTTTGTGATTTAACTTCTTGGACACTGGATAGTACCTTGCTCGGAACACATCTGTCAATTGGTCCAATGTAAAGATTGAGTTATAAAGAAGCTCAGTGAACCATACTGCAACATCGCCTGTCAGTGATAGAGGGAACATTCGTAATCCGATGACATCCATATCCAAGTCTGGTCTACCTACACAACTTTTGCAAACCACCCTTAGCTTGGCTAAGTGAGCATGTGGTCCTCCGATGGCAATCCTGAGAATAAGCCCTTGCTGTAAGCATCTGCATCAAGCTACTAGTCACCACAAATGTGTGCCTTGGAGGTCCATCTGAGTCTGCTATATTACCGTTGCCCCAATAGTTGTCATGTTGTCGTGGGCCTGGTGGATCTTGCACCCTCAATGCATCTCCCAATTAATTGTCAGTTGGAATCTGATTGTCCCTACCAACTACCCTCGGTTGTTGTAACTCAACTGCATCACCTAGATTTCCTCCGATAGAATTTACTGCATCTCCTGGATTGTTCATTCTTCGCAAAGTGCTATTCAACTCTGGATCGTAAGGAGTAAGTGGTTCACCCTGGCTCCGTATACTTGGCATACACTAGAGTCAGAACCTAAGAGAGACAAAAACAAAGAGAAAAAGTAAAATTAGGAAATACTTGACTAACGATCAATAATGAAGTTAAAATAAATCTCAAAGACAAATTTCTCCGGCAGCGGCGCCAAAATTTGATACACTCAAATTACACCTCCCTAAAGAAGCATAAGCGATCGTTATCAAGTAAAGAACCCAACTTGTAGGTTGGGGTCGATCCCACGAGGAAATTGGTTTAGACCTTACTTTAACCAACAATTATATTCAATTAGTCAAATTACTTCCAGAAACAAGTAATTAAATGGGGGGAGGGGGGTTTGTGAAACAAATTGTAAGAATTCAATAAGTAATCAATAAACAAAAGTCAATTTTTGTTGTTATCAAGATGAGAGCATTAACTATGGTATACGTGTTCCCCACAAGCTCATAACACAGTTATCCTAGTAATAACAATCCTTTCCTAGTATATCACATCCAAAGTGGTAAGTTATATATCTTTAAATCCTCAGTCCGGCATCTAAAAAATTTCACCCTGCACCTTGGTCCGGCTACGTGTACATAATTTACTAACCCTTACCTATACCTCATATTAGCCATCATAATCGATGTTTAGCTTAGTTCTTACTTCGCACCAATCGACACTAGACTATTAGATACTATCACACTAAATCTATGTTGATAATTCTTTTCTTGTTAATTACCTCCTTGGTCCGGCAAGTAGTAACAAGGCGAGTTCTAATGTTGGCCACCGTTAAAAAGACTTCTAAACGAAAGAATTATCAATGCATGCGAAATACTAGTCACGAATTACTTATTTACTATTCATACTTTGTTAATCGCTCATGGTTCCCACAACCCTAGTTGTGGATTTAGTTACCCATATTAACAAGAACACAATTCATAGGTTTAAATGAAGAAATCATGAACTTACGTAAGGAGAATAATAAACCCAGAAATTCAACTTGAATTGCAAAACCAAAATATTCAAAACGAACTTAAGAAATCAATAATTGCTAGGTTTGCTAATTAATCTCCCAAGTCACAAAGTAAAACTAGAATAATAATGTCTAACCCCAAAAAACGAGGTTTAAATACCCTATTTATAGAAAACAAGTCCTAAGTTGAAAAGGAAACAAATTAAGGAAAGTTTGTTCAGGTACGCGTCTTCATTCCACGAGACTGACTCACGGATCATCAATGGATCCACGGTCCGTGAGTCCCTTCCGTCAGCCAGGACTTGGAGAATATTTCAGCTTCCACCAATCATCTTCTCTGAAGCAAACGACAGAACTGCAGTACGGACCGTAGATCGATCTAAGGTCCGTTAATCCCCCTTCGTAGCTTCACACTTAGAATCTTCAAAAATCAGGTACTGGAACCCTCGAAGTATCAATCTATGGATCAACAGTATGGTCTGTTAATCAATCTATGGGCCGTCAATGGCCACCGTGGTTCCACACTTGGTCAGATTTCCTTGATTTGCCTTCCATGCCTTACCTGCTGATCTACGGCCATCACCTACGGGCCGTCAATGGACCTATGGTCCGTGATCACTTCCGTAAAAGAACTTTTTCTGCATTTCTTTCAGCTATATCTTTACTTTTGCGCCTGAATATATTTCCTGCAAAATATGATAGAAACACATAAAAACCAATACAAAAAGGCCCTAGACACACACAACTTGTAAATGAAATATATTAGAAATACCGTAAACTCACGGTATATCAGACATCAATGTCAAACAAGACTCCACACTTTCGCTAGTGTGCAATGTTCATCACAACAGACTCAACTTGATAATCGGCTAATAACAAGGAGATGCAAAAAGTTCACATATTGCCTATGCAACTTCATTTGGCCTCATCGTAGCCTCACATTCATGTTTGTTCAATTGAGAGCACCATTCAAATCATCGGTATTGATCATAACCGATACTCAAATTTGCACAAGAACACCCACATTCAAACACAATCAAAATGGTGGCAAATTTTTTTAGAAGGGTCCAAAAACCATTTTCAATTAAAAAAAGGAGCCAAAAGCTCAAATATCCACAACGCAGTGCCAAAACACAATATATAGCACAAAACCCAATATGTACAGAAAATATCATCAACACAAGAGGTAGGTATGGAAATACCGCACCCCACTACAAACAAAAAACAATTTGTCCTCAAATGCAATAAAACATCCAAAAATCAATAAAAGAAGACAAAGATGGAGGTAAAGAGGGATTCTGTCTACATAGTCTCTCGATCTGTCGGGGCATCAGTGCCTGCTGTAATACTCTGAACGTGGGCATCAGTGCTCAGAGTCACATCAGTAGCAATAGGTTCAGTAGGGTCAGATATAGGTGTGTCTGCCAATGAGATCTGTATAGATGCATCTATCATGGCCTCCTCAACCTCCGTAAGACCCTTATAAGAAGCCTCCTTATCAATACCAAGCTGCTCCTCATCAGTCTGAGTCTCAGACTCAGCAGCGGCCACCTCTTCAACTCGAACCTCATCTCCGGTGGTAGCTGGAGGCACATCTGGATGAACTGGCACGTCAAGGATCTCTACTGTCCCAAAAAACATCGACATGTCAGTAGACTTCAGTTGGTCCACATCTCTCATCAACTCAGCAATGGCGGCCTTCAGCGTCGTCACCTTATCAGTTGCCTATTGGCCTTCCTCACACACAGCTATACATGTCGCAAGGGCATCAATAGTAGAACTCAATGGTAACACAACATCATCTAGGGCCCTCTTGATCATGCCAAGAATGGTTGCCTCAAGTCTGGAGGCACGTCTATGAGAATGGGGTATTTTCCCCATCCGTAATAATCTAGCCTAGGTGAGCGGAGGCCGGGAGACAGCAACAACAACATTACCAGATCTGGGAGGCACGGGAACAATAGAGTTACTAGGCATCATGGAAGGAACAGTCCTAGATATACTCGAAGGCCCAGGGGGAGTAGATAAGGGTGCCTCTGCAGGTAATGCACCAGTGTCCACAACCGGGGAAGAGTCCAATAAGACTGCCTTCTTCTTCTCTACCACATCCTTCAAGTACTCCCGCCTCAATCCTATGGATGTCAGTATAAGATGTGGGAATCACTTCCACATCCTTTTTCTCATCTCTAGGTACCCAAGTTGCATGTACAACTTAGTGATCAACACCGGAAAGGTGAGGGAAGTTTGGCGCTGCTTGACCCTCATGAGCATCTCTTGTGCAATAATCATCCCTAAGTTTAGCCTTATCTTAATAATGATGCAACCAAGACAAGCTATTGTTGCATGGCACAGAATCGACTCGTTCTGGGATGGCATGATGGCACTGCTTATGAAGCAAAACCAAAACCTTGGTGCTATATTTAGGTCCTTCTTCTCAATGGGTGCTCCAACCTCGAGTCACTTGGGAGTACCATCTGATTTCAGAGGAGCCAACCACTTCTTCATGTTTTCTAATGTCTTGGTCCTGATGATGTGTTGAGATTCATCATCAATATCCTCAGAATATTCTATGATGTGTTGATAGTATCACTATAACATTTCACCTTTTTACCCCTGACAACCACATAGTCAACCGACTTGAATTTGGCTGTCGACTTATTCCCTTGTAGCACCAGGGCTCCGTAGGCAGTGTAGAACTCCCAGATCCAATTTGGAATATAAGGGCCTCAAGGTCGAGTGAACAACTATAACTTATGCGACCTCAGGCAGCTCATGATCTCTGGATATATGTCTCTGACTCCATCAGTAGATAGACTTTTCTCCTCTATAATGGTCCTTAGCCCCTCAATCTTTAGTCTGTTCATAGACCGAGTGTAGGACCCTGTACCAGTGGTGCAAGGACCACCACCTGTGCTTGAGCAGAAGGAGTAGTTGTGGCCTGGGGAGTCCTGATCCTAGATATATCATTCATCCTCTTAGAACGCGGCTTCGCCCTCTGGGCTGCTAGTAGCTCATCATCCTCAGGCTCAGAAGTGGTAGCCCGAGGATCTTGGTTAATCACCCTCACTCTCAGAAGTGGTGAGGTTAGTGGCACAGATCCCGTCACTATCGAAGCTGGCCTTCGGTGATGCAGGAGTAGATGATTTTCCTTTCCCTTTTCCCTTCCCACCTGTGGTGGGAAGTTTGGTAGGCTTAACCTTGGATGCAGCTACATTCTTATTGATTTTGATTCCGTTGGCCCTCTTACTTGGCAGCAAGTTTCTACCAGCTACTTTTGCTATAGCCATATTTGCAAACACATTATATAAAGTGAGAAATAGGTCAAACATATGTGCAGAAAAATAGTTGCAGACAGACTCGTTGAATCACTTTGGCAAGCAAAGTCGGGTTCGCTAAAAGGATTGGCTAAAAAATTCTCAGAAAAATTGGCATGTCAGCGTTGGGAGGGGTCTTTCGGGGAATTGCCGACAACATTCAGTATGCACGGACTAGCTCGCCGAAAGTTATAACGTATTTAGAGGGTTAGGGGTGCAGAATGGGGGATCAAGAAAGACTTTCGGTGTGTCACTGAGTGCACTCGACGAACTCTGGGTTCTCGTCTAAAGTTACAGAACCCAAACTTAACAATTGCTTGAAATTAAAAGCGATCAAGGGGGATTCGGCGAACCGCCTAGTGGTTCGGCGAGCACAACCCTGCTCGCCAAACTACCCAACGTGACTAATTTCAACCCCATCTTCCAAATTAAACCCCGCAGCCCTCGAAAACAAATTCAAAACATACACTATTTCAATTAGACTAAGACCTATGCCTCCGGCATACTCAGACTTCTCCCGGTTTGGTTTAATTTGGTCATTTGATGACTTTACCCCTTAAGAATGACATCAACTGCTCCATCATTGGCAAAGCATGTCATATGGCACAAATGCAGGTTACTTAGACTTCACCTGACTAGACCCAACAACAACAAAATAGAACCCAACAATTTAGACTAATTCTAAGCACGAAATTCGGGAAATCAACAATATTTGCATTTTAGGCAAGATATTCAAATTAAAACAGGCACTAATGCATACTAGCACAAAAACAATAAAATCAGAGAGGCCCAACACACATCACTAAGATAAAAACTATTGTAAATGAATAAAAATTACTAATTATAAGATCGGGGTTTGGAAAACCAACCTTTAATGTTGATTAAATAAGTTGAAATGTTAGGAGGCAAAGATATCCAACTCCGAACACACAATCGATGACTAGAAAGTGGTAATAATGCAAAAAAATGGGAAATTATAGTGCATATGTGAGTTTGGGAAATTAAAAAGTGAGGGAATGTGAAGGATTTTGAATGTTTAAACCTTTTGCTTTAAAAACGTCCAATTCTCGCCCCTTTCGGTGACATTAATTTTTCTTGTCGATCCAATCGGTGACACACCGAGTGATCACTTACCTTTTTGAGTTTTACAGGACCTCTAGTTAACGTAGGGATCTAAACGGTGGATTAAGTCCCGATTGCCGACCCGTTCGAGGACACGCCAACTTGCTCATGAGCTTGCTGAGATTTACAAACTCCAATTTCAATATTTCTTGAGTACAACAGTTGTCCAAGTCAGGCTCACCGACCTCTTCGGCGATTCGCTGACTGGACAATTTTCTCGCCAATCTCCACTTTTCAAACACATCTTAAACTTCAACCTGAAAAATCAACACAGGATTATTTCTAAAACAAAAACAAAGCAATAGAAACTTGGGTTGCCTCCCAAAAAGCGTCTTAGTTAACATCATAGCACGACGCCATTCCTCACTCAAACTTCATACATGGGGTTGACCATAGTATCACTAGGTAACCCCCCTTGTTGCCTTTGGTTTAAATGAGATGAAATATGACCCATCTAGGTTTCCCACTATTTGATAGAGACGAAATGAGAGGTAACCGTCGGCTAAGGGTCGACACATCTTCTTTCATCTATTTCAAATGTTTGTACGACCCCTTAACCTTGTTGAGAATACGAGACAACATATCCTCAGATCGGCCCCCCTCAGAATCCTTTTCCTTTTGACACTCGTGGGAGGAATGCACATGTCCTTCTCCCCATCCCTTTCAATCCAAGTGGGGTTACGATCCCTCCACTCTCTATCACGTTCTGTCCAACCTTCATCCATGTTCCAACCTTTGTTACCACCCTGCCTTGTGTAGTTTGCATGATAACCACCTCAGTGGTTGGCAAGGAAATTCATCACCTCGTTGTACAACGCTTCAAACTTGGCCTCTTCAGGATTTACACACCTGACACCCATATCATTGACACTTCTAGCACCAACTACCATGACGTTTTTGGACAAAATGTCAAGTTAAGTCATGATCTTGGCCATGTTTTGGTCCCTTTCTTGATCGTTCTCATGTTGCTCCTTGGTTAATTTAAACGTGAGAGGGGAGATTTGATCTTCGCAGGTGTACCAAGCCCGATTAATTGTGGTCATACCATCCTAAAACTGGACTGCTATAATGTAAGGTTGTTGCATAAAACCTCCCACAGAAAATTGGTCACCTACACCCTTGTTCACTGAATCAAGGCTTCGGTAAAAGTGTTGTAGGAAAACGTTGTCGGGCAAACCATGAGTTAGGCATTGCAGCACCAACTTCTTGAATCGTAGCAAAGTCTCATGAATTGTCTCACCCTCCAAATGATTGAAGCTTTGGATGTTGTCCCGAAGTGTCATCATTTTCAAAGGAGGGAAAAATCACACTTGAAATGCAGTGAAAAGCTCTTCCCACGAAGTGATTGATTCTCTAGGCAACTCAGCCAACCACTTACATGGTTCTCCAATTAAAGAAAATGGGAACAACCCAACCAGACCAACTCATGGGATATGTTCTTGAAGGAGAATGTCTTGTAAACATAAACAAAGTTTCTAATATGCTCATGGGGATCCTCATGAGCCAACCCACCAAACAACCATTTCAATTGCAAGAGCTTCAACATGGTACTTGTAATATAGAACATAGTGTTCCCTTCAACATGAGGGAAGAGAATGGCACCAATTCCACCAATTAGATGAGGATCATTGACATCATTGAGGTTTTCGATGTCATCTTGGTGGCCCACTTGGCAACCATTGCTTCCATTCACACTAATTTCATCTATTCAAAATAGAAACACACAAACCAAAACTGAAAGTGAGTAGATTCAACTATGACTAACAAGAACAAAATTCAACATAACCAAAGAATCTTAACCAACACCACTCCCTGGCAGCGACATCATTTTGATTAATAACCTTTCAAAGACACTTCATCCAACTCTAAGCGTCAACGATCGTTAATCAATATAATAGCCCAACTAAATGAGTTGGGGTCGAATCCTACAGGGAGTGGTACGTGTTTAACATTCGCTAGAAAAGTGTAAATATATTCAAATCAACCAAAGGAATAGACATTATCGAATTGAAACATAATTCAAATTAGGGGGTGACACGAATGTCAAATAAGGGGCTTTTGGTTTTAATTATCAACTATATCAGTGACAAACAACACGAAATAACAACAATGAGATGGGTTCTTGGGAAGTGATTTGATTAAAGGCTAATGTAGACAAATGCGTAATTGCAACAGTTAGAAAATAGCTTAGAATTACTGAATAAGCTAAACTATAGAGGATGTAAATTTTCCCTCGAACAATTTACCTCGAATCAAGTTGATTTCTCTCAAACATCAACAAGCATGCAAAATAAGAATAGCTTACGCTTTAGTCCATTCACTCTCTTGAGCTGAATGTGTGGAAAAGAGTTTAGGATTCATTATTTCGATCTGAACCCATGACAACCCAATACCCACATACCATAAATCAATAATCTTGGTTTAAAAACCCCTCTCATGAGCAAGCCAAAAACATTAAGGTAGAACTGCATTTGCAACTACAAAATTTTAAATTAAACCAAAACTAATGATTGAAATCACTTCTACAAAATATTTAAACTAACAATTAGCAATACCCTTAAGATAAATTAGCCCATAATCACACCCCAAGAATTGGGGTTTTAGCTAGACATCATAAAAAGATAAAAAAATCGTTACCAAATTGAGTTTCCATCAACTGTGTAAGATTGATTTAATCTTTACAAAGGTCTAAATTGAAGAATCTCAAAGACCCACTTCCAATTTCTCAAAAGTGAAAAACTTAAATTCTTCAAAGCTAAAGAAAAACTTGTCTCAACACTCTGAATTCTATGTCAAAAACTTAGAAATTAATATTCAATAATAATCTGTACTAAACTAACTATTCAAAAATGTATTTATAGTCGCCAAGAATGTGCTGCGAAGAGCCATTCAACGCAGTAAGTCAGGCTCGTCGATCCACTCGTCGATACGCCCTTTAGCCAGTTTCATCACCTTTCTTTCTTAGCCTTCAGCATCCTTAGGGGTTGTAACTTTGGGCGATCCAACATTGCATCGCGGAACCTCTCGATGATTGGCCTAATGCTTCTTTCTCTCGTCGACTTGATTTTCCCCTTTAGGGCTTGGCACACTGGAACATTAGTCGGTCAAATGGCCACTCGGCGACTTGCCAAATGGACGTGGTGATCACCAGGCTCTCTTTTCTTCCTTCTTTCAGCTCGTCGTTCCATTTTACAATTAGTTTCCTTACTTTGTTCCTCAATCCAAATACCTGGAAATCAAGGATTTTACATCGGTTATTTGCTCAAAATAAGCATTTGAGGACACTAAGCCTATACAAATAAAGCGCTAAATGAGTCCAAATCTCGGACCCATCAATAGCTTATTGAAAAATAGCTATTATAGTTACAATTCATCCTACCCATTCAGATTCAATGACTTAAAGCAATATTGGTGAATAAGATTGTACTGAGTGATTCTAAAATTTTTTAGGTTTTAAGGTTACTTCTTGAGTGTGGGAATGGTTCTAGATAAAAATTAAGGTCGCTAGAATCGCCTAGCATAAAGTTGAGTTGAAATCTTCTTACACATTGAGTTTCAATATGAGATTTTACTTAGGTCAACATTAAATCATCATAACTCTTAGCACATAAATAATAAGGTGACCCATCACCTATCAAATTAAAGGTTTTAAGTCATCCTTCCAATGCAGCCAAGTTTACTTCATTTCGAGATCAAACTAAAAATATATGTTCATTTAGTGAAGCTTTCTTTTTAGGGCTCCTAAATCGTTTCTAGAGTGGTAGTTTTCTATTTTCTTATCCCTTCTAAGCCTAAGCCATGTTTTCCCCCACCCATTAAGGTCTGATCAACTCTAAAACTATTTTTAACGTTCTTTAACACTTAGAAGAATTAGAGGAAAGTTCCAATAGGAGAAAAAGCTAGGGTTCAAGCGTTCCTCAAGCTTCCATCGATTTCACCAAGAACCTTTGTTCTTTCCAGGTATGTAAAGCTTCTCACAGTGTTGGACTTGTTCATCCTCATGCCTTACATATCAATTTAGTCAAGAAATCGTTATATTTAAAAGATCCATTCGTAGTTCTTGATATTGAATTCAATTCTTTAACAATGGCGGTTTTGATTCCTTTGTTTTTGTGAATCTTTGGTAAAGCTATATTTCCAAAGGAATTGTATGAAAGTTCTCATGTATTCATGTTGGGTTTGATAATCGAGAAGAGTTTAGGAGAAATTTTCCCAGTTCTAAACTAGTTGGGGTCCTAATTTTAACTTGAAAATTCGTCGGGTTTCTAGGCAGGGGTGTGTGGCGGCGCGCCACGAAGGTGCCAGAGCTGGCTCCCAAAAAATTTTGGGGCATGGCGCCCTGTGTCAGAAGTGCACCCCAAACCTGGGGTGAAGTTTTGTGCTTGGCGCCCTGCGCTAGGAGTCACCTAGTTGATCCCTTCCTTGTTTTGTCTGAATGTGTTCCTTTGAGTCGTGCCTACATTTCCCTTCTCTATATTAGTTCATGTAGGCTCCATATACCTTTGAGAATTCCTGCATGTTTTAATCACATGTCTTGTGCACATTCAAAACTAAAGTGAGGTAAAGAGGAATGTTTAAGAGATTTTATTAAGTTGATTTTGAGTCTTTGAGTTCCTAACTCTTTTTAAAATTATATTCCTAATTATTGAAGTGCTATATGTTATGCATTAAGATTCTTGAGTTGATTTGTTCATGTTTATATTTCAGCATGAACCCTATGAATTGAGTAATCTGGAGATGAGTAGTATCGTTGAGTTCTGAGTTCTTGAGTTCTCAGTAATCAATTTTCTTTATTGTTATTAATATCCTTGAGTTGATCCATTTATGTATATATTTTTGCATGAACCCTATTTGTGTTATGACTTTTGAGAATCTTTTAAAGTGAGTGTATGTGTTTAAATGGATTTTTGAGGAAGTAAAGAGGAGTTTAAGAAAGACTACAAGGGAACTAAGTATTTCCCAAATGTTTCCATTTTTTTTATGTAGAAAGAGAGTATTATTTTGAGAAAAGCGAAACTTTAATTTGTAAAAGAGTCTATGAGTTTAAAGCAGTTATCTCTTTTAAGAGGATAATTTGAGAAATTATCTTAAAATAGAGAAAGAGTATGTTTTATACATTTGGGCATGAGTTTATATATTATTGGGAGTTGTATTAAGAACAGATAATGGGATGAGTTCATACAACTCGAAATCCTCATAAACCATCTATGCAAACATGGGTAAAGGAACACACTTATTAGATGAATCCTTAGTGCCTTCAAGCAGAGCTTAGTCTCGGCAAGGTATAGGACACTTCTGGCAGCGTGGGCGAAATGATGTATCATCATGTAGCTCATAAGGACTGTTGTTGGTTAGAGAATCTCCCAAATTGATTTAAAAGTATTTTATTACATCACTTAATATGTTGAGTTTAGAGATGAGTAACTAATTTTTGTAAAGTTTTAATGATTTAACTTTTTAAATTCTTTACATTAAGTTGTGTGTATATCTATATATATTGCAGTACTTTCATTCAGTTATTTGTTATTCAGCTATAATACATACTCGTATATTCAACTTACTGATGTCATTCAACCTGTATCTTTTAATGTGGCAGATACAGGTCTTTAGGACCCTCAAAAAGATTTTGTTGAGATCACTACATCTGCTCGTCAATTTTTAAGTACGACCTCCTTGCTTCTGGAGGACTCCCACTTTATGAGGTTTTACTAGTAGTCCCCTTGAGGATTTGTGGTCTTGTCTTGACACTAATCTTTGTATGGTAGAGGCTTCATAGATAGAAAGTTTTGGAGAGTCTTGAATGTCAGTTATTTTATTTAAAATTTATGTTTCATACTGAGTATATTCAGTGAAGTTTTGCGATTTAGTAAACTTCTTTTAAATGTTTCTTTCAATTTGGTTCTTATGTATGCTTGAATTAGTATTCTGCTTGTAGTCAGCCAAGATAAGGGTTTGCTTGGGGGCCAGCAATGGTTCTCGAGTGCCGGCCATATCCAGGGTGTATGCTTGGACCATGAGAGTGAAGGCTCACCTCAGTAACAAAATACACACAAATGAACTCTTTTTGGATAAATCCATATTAAATTTTGGATTAATCCATAAATACATGATATATTGACCAAGTCAAATTAGTGGCTAATAAAGTCGGATTAATATTTAAGTCAAAATATATGACTTAAATAAAGTCCAAATCACATTTGGGTCAGTCCATTAAGTTTACAAGACAAGCCTAACTCATGTTCTTCAAGCCCAAGGACCAAAATTGCTTGGACAAAAATACCACTAAAACCCTAGCTCAAGCTTATATAAAGAGGTTTTCATAATATCAGAAGAGAGGAGGAGGAATAAAAAGAAGAAGACACATAGAAATACATAGAGAATCCTTGCTCTTCAGTGGTGATCTGCAAGTCTTCCACATACAAAGAAGTCTTCGCTCCAAGTGTTAAGCCGCAAGTACAAAGAAGTCTTCGCTCCAAGTGTTAAGCCGCAAGTACAAAGAAGTCTTCGCTCCAAGTGTTGAGCCGCAAGTACAAAGAAGTCTTCGCTCCAAAAGTTGAGCCGCAAGTATTTCATCAAATCAAGAACATCATTGAAGAGAAGAATCAGAGGATTACATATCTTTTCTTAAATATTTTATAAAGATTGTAACTTTCGCATAAATTCAAATACAAATACTGTTGTTTGCTTGCTATTTTCCTTTCCCCGTATTTCAGGATTGAAACTTTAGACGCGTACAAATTGGCACGCCCAGTGGGACAATTTTACGTCTCATCTCTTCTCTTCAAGAAAATCAAAGTTCAAAAACGCCAAGATGACATTCAAGAAGATCAACTCAAAATCTGCATCTGCATGTAAATCTAGATCTGCATTTGTATCCGCATCTTCATCTGCATCTAAATCTGGATATGCATCTCAATCTGCATCTGCATCTGCATTCGCAAAAACTGATGGATCCAAATTCTGCATTGCTGAGGAAAACATCGTTGTATTACTACGGGAAGCATGAGACCTGTCACAAGGAACCAAGCCAAATTGCTACGACAACAAGCCTCCAGAGTGCCGTCCAAATCTGCTATTGTCTTTGGTTCATCTCCAAAGGGTGTAAAGTCTCTTGCAAAAGCCGCAAAAGAAGACATCGCTGAAATGGTCGAGAGGGTTCTTGCTCAATTGAGCCTATCTACATCCAAAAAGTCGTTCGCTTCAGCCGACAATGATGTCTTAAGCATAGGATCTACCCTGTACAACATGTTTGCATCTCATGTTTGGGAAAATTAATGTTATTCTCCATCACCTACGATGGTAATGCACACGATGGTGGTCGAAACTTCCATAATAGAAGAACAGCTTGCAAATTTGACAAAAGCAGTTGAAGGCCTACCAATGTACATCAAAGGTCAAGACGTCCAAATTACCAAGTTGACAAACATGATGATGATTATGGAGAAAAGAGAATCCACTCAATTATGTGCAATGCTTCATGAAACTCAGGAGAAAATAGAGTCCTCCGCAAAACAAGAAACAATTATCAACGAGTTTCAAGTGTCTGCCGAAGGTCTGATTCCTATTGACAAATTGAAGGACATAATAAAAGAGGCAATCAAAGATAAATCTGAGTGCACGTCAAGGTCTCCTCTTACATATGCAAAGCTGTATTCTCAGAGAATTGATAACCTAAAAATACATGCTGGCTATCAACCTCCTAAGTTGCAGCAATTCGACGGCAATGGAAATCCAAAACAACACATCGTACACTTCATTGAAACCTGCAACAATGCTGGAACATATGGTGATTACCTCGTCAAACAGTTTGTCCGCTCCCTTAAGGGCAATGCTTTCGATTGGTACACGGACCTTGAGTCTGGTTCCATTGATAGTTGGAAACAAATGGAGAAATAATTCCTCAATCGCTTCTATAGCACAAGGCGTGTTGTGAGCATGATAGAGATTGCAAACACCCGTCAAAGAAATGATGAACAAGTCATTACCTTCATAAATTGCTGGAGGAGCTTGAGCCTTAACTGCAAATATCGCCTTAGTGAAACTTCTGGGATCGAAATATGCATCCAATGTATGCATTGGGATCTTCGTTACATATTGCAAGGCATAAAGCCTAAAACGTTTGAAGAACTAGCAACGCGTGCTCATGATATGGAACTGAGTATGACTTCAAATGGAGATTAGGAGTTGTCGAACTTCGAAACTTACAAAGAAAATATAATCGACATTGAGGATGAGGACAAGTTTTCATCTAAAACTGAAAGTGAAGAGTCTATGTAAGTTGACATGCTCCTTGATGTACGAGCCTAAACTGCAAATCATAATGCTCATCGACGCACGAGCCTAAAATGCATGTCATGAAACTCATCAAATTCAAGCTAAATTTTCAAGCTCCAAAGCTCCTCAAATTCGAGTTAAGTCTTCAAATCAAAATACTCATAGCTTATCAAATTCAAGCTAAGTCTTCATAGCGTAAAACTCATCAAATCCGAGATAAATCTCCATGTCGTGAAGCTCGTTGAGGTCAAGTTTTCTTCAAGTCACGAGGCTTCTCAAATTTGAGCAAAATCTTTAAGTTTCAAAGCTCATCAAATTTGAGCAAAATCTTCAAATCAAAATGCTCATTGATGCACAAGTCAAAAATAATATATGTCAAGAAGCACATCAAATTCGAACTAAGTTTTCAAGTGAAGAAGTTTCTCAAATTGGAGAAGAATCTTCAAGTATAAAAGCTCGTCAAATTCGAGCAAAACCTTCAAATCAAAATGCTCCTCGACGCATGAGCCAAAAATGCATGCCATAAAGTTCATCAAATTCGAGCAAAATCTTCAAGTCAAAATGCTTCTCGACGCACGAATCTAAAATACATGTCATGAAGCTCATCAAATTCGTGCTAAGTCTCAAGTTTCGAAGCTTTTCAAATTTAAGCTATGTTTTCAAATCATGATACTTCTCAAATGCGAGCCAAGTCTTCAAGTCAAGAAAAGATTCAAATTGTTAATTTTGGCCCTCATGAATTTAAATCTATATGGTCCAAACAAAATCCAATAGGTGAAAACCTTGATATAAGTGGCCTAGAAAAATAACTCACATGTTTTGCATGGAAGTGTAAAGTAAATAAATTTTATTGCTTCAAAATTGCAAGAGTTTTTTTGCACATCATAAAGAAGGGATGAAAAATGGACATATTATCCCATACAAAAGGTCTAAGTAGAAAAAAAGAATCAAACATCAAGAAGTGGTTTGTCAACTCCTCTTGGATGTCTTTATCAAGTTCGCATCACCTCTTCATCAAACATCATTGCTTCAAATGTTTTTATGGATCGATGCAGGCATAAGTGAGCCTCTATCTTTGACATGGAGCATATTTTGAAGTTTGATTTAATGAGTTGATAATGTGACAAGTAGTTCCTCTCCAAAACTAGGAAAAACTGCGACAAAATCTCTTTCTCTCCAAAGCCGTAACTATAGAGGAAGAGGTACAAAGTGTGATTCATCACTAAGCTTCAATTTAGAGAAAGATACACTAAGTGTTGTTCTCGCCAAAGCCGCAATTGTAGAAAAATATGCACTAAGTGTGGTTTGTCGCTAAAGCTGCAACTGCAAAAAAACAGATGCATCAAGTGTGGTTCATCATCATAGCCGCAACTGCAAACAAAGAAAAAAAAAGTTTCATGTGTGGTTTGTCATCAAATCCGTGAGTTTAAAAGAAGATGCACCACGTGTGGTCTGTCATCAAAGTCATAACTGTAGAAGAAGATGTACTAATGTCGTTCGTCATTAAAGATGGAAATACAAAAGAAGATGCACCAAGTGTGATTCGTCATCAAATTCACAACTACAAAAGAAGATGCATCATCTGTGATTCATCATCAAAGTCACAACTGCAAAAGAAGATGCAGTATATATAGTTGGTCGTCAAAGTCGCAATTGAAAAGGAAGATGCATCATGTGTGATTCGTGATCAAAGGTGTGATTGAAGAAGATGCTCTAAGTGTGGTTCATTACTAAAGCTGCAACTACAGTGGCAGATGCATCAAGTGTACTTCCTCGTCAACGACGCAATTACAAAAGAAGATCACGAAGTGTGGTTCGTCTTCATCAACGCCACAATCGCTAAAATATTGCATCTGTATGATTCGCCGTCAGAATCGCAACTACAAATGAAGATACATCAAGTGATTCCTCATCAATTATGGATTTTTATGGTGTGATATTGAGGCTATCTTCGGTCCATCGTAAACCTACAAAAAAGAAGAAGAAGAAAAAGTGATTTGTCTCACGGTGCCAATTGCACGAAGCTTCAAATTGGCATGATTATGACAAAATTCTCAATCAATATGCTGCTCTTCGGCGAAGATGCAGAGAAGAGTACTCATGGATGTTGTCCAAAGTCAATTGGATCGCTAACTTTAAAAATATCAATTTTGGTGAATTCATAAGACTTTTGAATTTGATTTTTGGATAGGTTGTAGACTTAAGAGTCTATTTTCTATCAAATCAATTATCTCTCCATTCGAGCTCTCCTACACCAAGATGCAAACGTTTTGGTGAGACTCCACAATCTACAAAACAATAATGACAGAATTGAAGACCAACTTCAAAAAATTAATTCTTGTAAATTCATGAAGAGTTTTACCTTGATTTTTGGATATGTTGTAGACTTTGATGTCTAGTTTCCATAGAAAGAAGTCGCTCGTCATTCGGAATCTCCTACAGCAAGATAGAGATGTTTTGGTGGGACTGCATAGAGCTATAAAAAAAGAAGACAGATTTGATAGAAAACTTCAAAAATCAATTTCCACCAATTCAGAAGGGTTTTGATTTTGAATTTCGGATATGTCGTAGCCCTCTGAGTCTAGTTTCTGGAACATCAAACGGATCATGATTTCGATGTTTTTACAATAAGTTATAGACTTTCTATCAGATACGTGCTGTGCTGGAAAAAAAAGTGACGAAAATTGAGTTTGGTATGCCTCAATTTGACAATCAATCATTGTAAGAGCATGTGTATTTATAGAAATCAAAAGTACATAAATTTTGTTCCTGCAAATTATGGAAAAACCATATTTAAAACAAAATTATGGTATATTTTCCTAGGAACCAAATTATGGTAAGTTTCTATAGGAATCAAGTTATGGAAAATTCCATTGGATTCAAGTTATGGAAAATTTCCATTGGAATCAAATATGAAAAGTTTTGAAAGACTCCATAAAAATATATATTTCACTAATGCTTCAAGCCTTGTCTTTAAAGGTTGGACACCGCATCAAGCCTCGAAGCAGGGGGCATTTGTAGACAGTGAAATTTTATTGATAAATCCATATTAAATTTTGGATTAATCCATAAATACATGATATATTGACCAAGTCAGATTACTGGTTAATAAAGTCGGATTAATATTTAAGTCAAAATATATGACTTAAATAAAGTCCAAATCACATTTGGGTCAGTCCATTACGTTGACAAGGCAAGCCCAACTCATGTTCTTCAAGCCCAAGGACCAAAATTGCTTGGACAAAAATACCCCTAAAACCCTAGCTCAAACTTATATAAAGAGGTCTTCATAAGACCAGAAGAGAGGAGGAGGAATAAAAAGAAGAAGACACATAGAAATACATAGACAATCCTTGCTCTTCAGTGGTGATCTGCAAGTCTTCCACATACAAAGAAGTCTTCGCTCCAAGTGTTGATCCGCAAGTACAAAGAAGTCTTCGGTCAAAATGTTGAGCCGCAAGTATTCCATCAAATCAATAACATCATTGAAGAGAAGAATCAAAGGATTACATATCTTTTCTTAAATATTTTATAAAGATTGTAACATTCGCATAAATTCAAATACAAATACTATTGTTTGCTTGCTATTTTCCTTTCATGTTTCCTGTATTTCAGGATTGAAACTTTAGACGCTTACAAATTCATCGGCAAGTCATGGGGGAGGGCTGTTGCGGCGCGCCCCAGATGCGCCAGAGGGGCTGGGGTAGTGCCCCATCAATGCGCCAGAAGCCAGTCTCTGAAGTTTAGGGGCAGGCGCCCTGCGCCAGGGTCGCCTGCCCCTCTCCAGTTTCCGTCATTTGCTCCGTCTAAGTTCTTTTAAAGAGTACCTTTAATCCCTACTAATTCTAACTACTCTAAACTACATTTAAACATTGAGAAATCATTCATTACATGAATCATACCCCTTAAATTCATAATTCAAATTCAAGGTAGAGTTAAGAGTAAAGTCTTGAGAGTATTTTCGAGTCATTTTGGGAAGTTTTTCACAATCTTTTAAAACTTGTTTAAGAATTGAGTACTTGAGTTTGAGGATGAGGACAGTTGAGTTTTATTTTTTAAAATGAATATATGGGAACTAAGTATTCCCAAGAGTAATATTTTTACATTTAAATTGAGGGGAAACACCGATTTCCAAAGGAGTTCATGAGGAGTTTTGACTACTATATCTTTTAAGAGAAAATATTTTGACTAATAATCTCAAAGTTGAGGATGAGGAAATGTTTTTTTAAACATATGACCTAAGTTATATATTGGGAGTAGTATTGATCAGCGATATGGGGACGAGTTCAGATAACTCAAAGTCCTCATAAACCATGTACCCAACGTTGGTTGAAAGGGTCATACCTTTTAGGTGATTCTTTATTTCTTTTTAAGCATAGCTTAGTCGATCCACTTAGTTGACCCCAACAAGGTATATTACAGTTCTGGAAGCGTGGGCGAGACGTTGTATCATCACATAGCTCATAGTGATGGTTATCGGTTAGAGAATCTCCCAAATAAAGTTATTTTGTATCTTTACATACAAACTAAGTTATTATTGTAATTTTAAATACATTGAGTTGTTATCTACTATTTTTAAATTATTTATATAAACTGCACTTTTATCATCGTTTTATACTGCATTGAGTTGACTATCCATGAGTTGAGGTTGAGTTAAGTAGAGTCGAAGCAAGTATGTTTCATTTTTATCAGTTCAAGCTTGCAGGTTATGTTAAGTATTCCTCTTACATGCTTGTACATACCATGTACTGATGCCAGTTGGCTTGCATCAACTAGCACTTCATTGATCCAGTTGAGTTCCTGAGTTGTTTGGTGAGCCTCCTTTCTTTCGGATGATCCCTTATTTATCTTCATCTAATTCAGTTAGCTAGGATGATCGGGGTTCTTCCCCCGACATCCCTCATAGTATTATAGGCTTCATAGATAGATAGACAGTAGTAGTTCATGATTTTTTTTTATTTTCAGTTGTTAATGTTCTAGACTTGAGTGCCTCTTTTGACCAGTGAAAGTTTTATTTCTAAAATATTCTAAGTTTATATTTTGAGTTCATATGTTGTTGAGTAAGTCTTCCGTTGAGAGTTGAGCCAGGCCAAGGGTTCTCTCAGGGCCAACAATGGTTCTTGAGTGCCGTTCACCTCCAAGGTATAGGCTCGAGGGGTGAAAAACTTGGTATCAGAGCCAAGTGTTCAAGAGTCCTAGGGTGTACATGAAGTCGTGTCTGTAGAGTCCTAGTTATTTGTGTAAAGCGCGACACATCTATAATTAGGAGGCTGCGACATTTAGGAACTATCTAACTTATTTCATACTCTTTTCGTGCGATAGAGTTTAACTCTATAATGTTTCTTTCTAATTTGTGCTTGCGCATATCATTCAGATCATGCTTCCACGAAGAGCTGTCTAAGGTCATCTTGCTAGGAGGAATGCTTATCCTCAAAATCAAGGGATCCCCAATGCACCAGCAGTGAAACCCTAAGAAGAGCTCACTAATGTTGAGTCCCGAGATACTATCCGGATGTTGAGTAAAGTGGTGACCAACCAAGATGGGTAGCAGAGAGGGGTTCAACATGATGTTGATGATACATCCAGGATCTGTGAGTTCTTAAAGATGAATCCTCCTTATTTCACAGGTTCAAGTTTCACTGAGGATCTGAAAAACTTTGTGGAAGAGTTGCAGAATGTATTTGAGGTGATGTATGTTGTTGATGCTGATAGAGTGGAAATAGTTCTATACAAACAGAATGGTGTTTCTAGAGTATGGTACAATTAATGGAAGAAGAATAGAGTTGAGGGTGCACCAATTGTTAGCAAGGTTGTGTTCGAAGAGACATTCATGGGGCATTTCTTTCCCCGTGAGCTGAGAGAGGCCAAGGTAAGAGAATTCCTCACTCTTAAGCAGGAATCCATGAGTGTGCATGAGTACAACCTCAAGTTTACTAAACTTTCCCGTTATGCTCTGGAGATGGTTGCTGATATGAGGAGCATGATGAGCTTTCTAGGGGACATGGACATAGGAACACTTATGATCCATGTGCAACAGATTGAGGAAGATAAGATGAGGGATGGAGAAGAGTCCCATAGCAACAAGGCAAATACATTAGGAAATGAGTCCGGGCAGTAAAAGAGTAATTCAAATCGGTCATCCTTAGGCAAAATCCAAATGGACCTGCTCCATCATCTGCTAGTGCACCAAAACCAAAAAACTGAGGTGTGTTCAAGAATAAGAATTCTCAGAACTTCAGAGCTAGACCTGCACAGTATAAAGCTAGTGTGGCACAAGGATGTAATGTGACTTGTGCATGTGCTAAGTGTTGTAGGAACTACCCAGGAGTGTGTCGTCATGTCTCCACTGGTTGTTTCAAGTGTGGTTAGAATGGTCACTTCATGACAGAGTTCCCTAACAACAAGCAAAGTAATGGCAACGGGGTAATAGAGCCCAATCTTCTTCAGTGGCTCAGCCAGACGTAGCTGCAGCTAGAGAAACTACTTCAAGGATAGACGGAGGGGCAAATTGTATGTATGCTATCACCAGTCACCAAGAGCAGGAGAATTCATCTGATGGTGTCACTGGTATGATCAAAGTCTTTACTTTTAATGTATATGCATTGCTAGATCCAGGTACGAGTATATCTTTTGTGACACTTAATGTTGTTATGAGGTTCGATATTATTCCTGAACAACTTCTTATGCCCTTTAGTGTTTCCACACATGATGGTGTCTATTTTAGCTTAGAGAATTTATCGTGATTTTACTATTTCTGTCAATCACAAGGACACCATGTCTGACTTAGTCGAGTTAGATATGGTAGACTTTGATGTTATTCTAGGTATGGACTGGCTTCATACATGTTATGCCTTAGTTGACTATAGAACTCGAGTAGTTAAGTTCTAGTTTACTAATAAGCGAGTTATAAAGTTGAGGAGTAGTTCAGTACTGCCGAAAGGTCGCTTTATTTTGTCCCTTAAGATGAGAAAATTAGTTTCCAAGGAGTGCATCTATCACTTAGTCCGATTTAATGACTCTAGTGTTAAGATACTACCTATTCGGTCAGTTCAATTTATGAGTGAGTTTCTAGAGGTCATTCCAGATGATCTTCATAGAGTCCCTCTTAAGAGAAAAATAGTCTTTGATATAGATATTCTTCCTTATACTGGTCGTATCTCTATTCTGGCATATAGAATGGCTCCAACAGAGTTGAAAGAGTTAAAAGAGCAGTTCAAAGATCTTTTTGATAAAGGTTTCATTCGACCAAGTGTCTCACATTGGACAGTGATGAGTCCACAAATTGGACTCATTTAGGGGTATGTTTAAATAGAAATTGTGTCCTCAAATGCTTATTTTAACTCAATATCTGATGAAAACCCTTAAGTTTCAGGTATTTGAAGTTTGAAGGAAAGCATAGATACTACATCGCAAAAAGGAATTAAAAGGCTAAAAAGAATGAAGCAATGAAGGCCTGAGGATCGCCGAGTCCACATGGTGAGTCGCTGAAGGGTCTCAGTTCTCCTTTTGTTCCAATGTCTTTAGCCTTGAAGGAAAGGATCAAGTCGGTGGAGAAAGGGAGCAGTCGGTGCAACGCCGAGAAATTCCGTGAAGGAGTACCATGTCGCCCAATGAGCTAGAGCACGGCGATGTTGAAGGTTGGTGCAAGACGACAATGAATTATAACAAAGGGTGAATCATTGAGTTGATCGGTGATTGCAACTAACGACTCCGAATGATCCGCTGCAGCACAAATCTGTGAAAACTATAAATACTAGTTAAAGTTGTAGTTTTAAGTGTTGAACAATTATTATAATTTTCATATAGAATAGTACATTTTGATATTTTTGCTCTAAATTTGAGAGGGTTTTGAAGACTTAAACTTTCAAAGGGTTTCATCTTCAAGATTTGGATTTGGGTCTCTTGGATTCCTCAATCTTGGCATGTATCAAGATATAAATCTTCATACAAAGTTGAATACAAGCTCAATTTGGTATAAATTTCTATCTGTTAAACATGTGTGGCTAAAAACCCCAATTCTTAGGGTGTGATTTAGCGAATATGGGTTAAGATAATTGTTGGGTCTTTCTTGCTGATAGTCTATTCTTAGATTAAATGTGATTTCGTTTAGTGGTTGTGGATAAATTTAATGAATTTGTAGTTGCAAATACAAGTTTATTTATATGTTTTCGGCTTGCTCGAGAGAGAGGTCGTAAAGCTAAGACCACTAGATTGATGGCCAGTGTGAGTGGGTCGACATGAGGTTCAGCTTGAGAGAGTGAACTCTAGTCCCATGTGCACACACTCAGCTCGAGAAAGTGAGTGGATTAAGGCATAGGCTGGTCTTCATGCGGCAAGTGGGTGTTTGAGAGGAACACATTTGAAACGGGGTAAGTTGCTCGAGAGAGAGCTTATCCCCTTTAAAGTTTAGCCTATTCACAATTATTCTATGAATCTTCTATCGAAAGCATGTACCCAAACCACTCTCTTGGGAATGATCCCAACCCATGGTTGGGTTACTAAACTATTGTACGATCGTAGACACTTGCATCAGACGTTGTGTCTTGATTACGCAAACATCAAAATGGCGCCACTGCCGGGGAGTGGTGTTATTTGGGAATTCTTTGTTAAGTAGAGTTTTTTATTCTTTTTAGTTTTAGCTTTACTAATCTAAATTGTAGTTTTGTTTTGCTTGTTTGAATATCAAAGCAGGGAAATAAAGATGGGTGATCATTATGGGTACCACGCGGACCATACCCTCCTGAAACTATTGAACCTCAGGGACAACCTCCTGACGTTCAAACAAATGTGGTTGAAGTTTCAATCAGTGCTACAACCATGCCCTTCTCATGGAATGTTTGACAAGACATTGTTGGAGTGCTTCTATCGGGGTCTTGGACCCGAAAATAGGAGTATCGCTGATCAACTTTTCTAGGGCAGTATACTCCACCAGCGCTACGAAGTCGTCACAACATGCCTTGATGGTATGGTTGAAACAAACAAGGAGGCCCAAAAGAAACACGAGTGGGATGCACTAGTGGCTCAAGTAGATGATTTGTCCAAACGAGTCATGGGGTTGGAAGTACAACACATGGAAATGGAAAAGCACTTCTTCCTTCGCAAATCTAAACATGGGAAGAGGCATGGGAGCGTGCAAAATGATGAAGCCCTTTCACTCAGTGAACAAAATCTTAAAGAACCAAGATAAGAAGTTGAATAAGATGAAAGACAACATTGAAATGCTAAATGAAACATATGCCTCAAACTCCATGACTATTCAGCTACAGGATGCTCAAATCACCCATTTGATGACAGGTCGCTATCCACCGTTTGCCGAGGACTTGCCCAACTACACCATGGCTGACTCCGAGGATGAAGAATAGTTGTTGACTTACGTCGTGCCGTGACGTTAACTAAGGCGTTGTTTAGGAGGCAACCCAAAAAACTTTATTGTTTTGTATTTGTGTACTGATAAAATAATGGTGTATTATCTGTACAGGTGGAAGTGTAGAAAAATGTTCAAAACAGTGTATAGTGGCGAACAATAGGTGTAATTGGCGAATTGCCAAAGAGGTTGGCCAACCCAACCTATCCGCCTTTTTGACTTAAAGATATCAGCAAGTTGGAACCTGTCAAACACAGTGAACTATTGAAATTATTAGCGCATCGCCGACTCTATCGGCGATCTCAATAGAGACCGTCAATTGGATTCCCAAGCTTACTGGAAAACTCTATAAGAATGGGTGAGGCAAGTGATTGTTCACCGACTCGCCGAAATACTCCGCGATTACGACTAATCTCGCCGAGTGGTTTGGATCTGAGCGGTTTGTGAGACAAAAGGTTTAAAATTCTCAACATGATTCACTTTGATACATCTTCATGCCTCCAACTGCACCTTTGCACATTAATCTTTACATAAACCTGCATTAACTAAGTATTTTAGCATCGATTTATGCTCGGAACTTGAATTGCATTCTGATAACGTTCAAATATACTTCTTGAAAAGAAATATAAACGATTGTATGCAATATATTTACCCAACTATGAGTCGGGGTCGATCCCATAGAGAATATGAAAGAATATTGTCAATAGCAAATATTTAACTGGATAGTCATTATATAAAAATAGGGGGATTTAAATTGAAATAAAATAAAAACAATAAAAATATCTTTGAACTAAGTATTTATTTATATTTAGATTATTAGAAATAACTAAGAATGTGTTCCCCATAATCTCATAACGCCTAATGATAGTAATCATTTTCTAGTGTATTACATGCAAAGTGATAAGTTAGGAATCTCTAATTCCTTGGTCCGGCAACAAGAGAATTTCACCTCGCACCTTTGTCTGGCTACGTGTGTAAAATTTATTAACCCTTAGCTTTACCTCATATTAGACATCACATCGATGTATGACTTAGGTTTTACCCTCGTACCAATCGATATTAGACTATTAGATAGTATCACACTAAATCTATGTTGATAATTCATTTTCTTATTAACTACCTCGTTGGTTTGGCAAGTAGCAACAAATCGAGTTCTAATATTGGCCACCGTTAAAAAGACTTCTAAACGAAAGAATTATCAATGCATGCAACAACGCTATTGAAGAATTACTTAGTTACTATTCATACGTTGTTTATCGCTTATGGTTCCCACAACCCTAGTTATGAAATTTAGCTACTCATTATCTCAAAACCACAATCAAAATTTATTAAAATAAATATGCTTGTGTTAATCATAAAAAGTTAAGAACAATAGCTAAACTATCTTTATTAATCACGAATACAAATAAATAATAAAGGAGAAGAAAGAATAAGCCATAATTCTCCGGCCTCCACAGTGGCTCTTCCGAAGTTCCTAAGCTAGAAGAAAATTTATATTCTATATTGTTCCTTGGTTCTTGGACCCCTCAAGAATAACTTTGCATGCCCTATTTATAGATATAGAAATCCTAAATAAAATAATTGATTCCACCTTAAATTAGGAATCCAAAACAAAAAGGAATTGGATTCCTTTTCTTCTGCGTGTAGCTTCCAATTTTGTGCGTGTAACTTCTTTTGATGTTGCTGCCTGACACGTGGACCAGCAAGTAAGTTCTTCTTTCCTTATTTGCATATAAACTATATTAACTTATTTCCATCAAGTTGTCTGTTTGATTTCCTTCTTCAACTTTCCATCTTTAATTCGTTTTAGCTCCAAACTTCTCCAATTTTCCACCAATTTAATCCTACAAATAAAATATACAATTTAGCACAATCCATTAAATTAATGCTCAGAAAGGACAAATATAAATATTAAAGGGGAGGAAAATAATGATAAAAAAATATTTATTTTGACCTCACATCAATACCCCACACTTAAACTTTTGTTCGTCCTCGAGCAAATATTAAAGCTCATCCCAAAAAAAAATCATACTAGCAATGCCATCACTTTGGTTAATACTAACAATTAGGCCATATACCAATTTCAAAACATCAAGTAGACTTCTCAATCATTATGCAAGACAACCAAATAAACAATAAATCTCACACCTCCTAACCTCAAGAAATGAGTTTGAACTCATGAAATTTAAGTTTGTTCACCTACTCTCATCAAAGAAAGTTAATAAAATCACCTATCTATCATAAAACAAGTGCCCTCACAAGAATAAATAATCCACACACTCAAATCAAAATATTGAATATAAATTAAGGACTTATAATCAAAGAACACTCTCACACTCACAATGAAAATTATCATATATGCACAAATAACCATATGCTTGTCCATTATGTACATCTCCACTAATTAATCATGCTTGAATAGGATCAAATGGGACTTTAATAAGTTGTACTGTAGGCTAGGGGACGGGTAGGAAAACTATACAATAGTGACTTACACTTCCTTAAGAACTTTGAAATTTTAGACTTCATCACCCATTATTTTCTTCTCTTTATTTTCAGCCCACTTTTCAACAATTATTTCACAAGTAATTCTCATCTTCTTAAGAATGTTTCAATCGTTTTTTTTTTGAGTCTTTCATCATAATTGCCACCCTCAACTTACGTATTTTACATGCGTTAAGATGCACGGTATCCTTGGAAGGACCGGGGTCATCATCAAGGTAACTTTTCTTTTTTTCAAGTCACATTCTTTTGTTTTTTTTATGCCACATTCTTTCAAAGAGGGCTTTTAAGCACATTGTAGCTATCATCGATAACATTTTCACTCAACCATCCCTTTTTCTCAAAATTGATAATTAGAATAAGTCTATGCTATAATGCTCAAGGAAGCAAGATGCAAAAATTAGGGATTCAAAAAAATAGTCAAGTGCAAAATATGGCTACCAACAAATGGCTACAGGCTCAAAAGGGCTAACTAGTGATAAAATATCTGAAAAGGCTAAAATTTACCATATAAATCAAAGAAAGTCTATTATCATCTCCTAAACAAAGCATCACTTTTTATTTCACTTCAATAACATGCAGGGCAAATTCTAGACTAAGATGCAAAACATGGAATAAACAAAATCTCACCACACATGACACAAGTATCAAATCAAGATGGATCAATTCCACTTCTAAGAGAGTTGAGATCATAACAAACTTCAAAATAAAATAAGTTATGCACAAAGTCACAACCATGAGTTTAGATGTCAAAGAGTCTGTATTTTTTTTATTTTTTTTAAATCAAGCATTCACAAGAAAGTACTACTCAAAATTAGGCCCAAATAGTAAGTATTACATAACTCAAAAGGGTCTTTTCTTTTGTCTCCAAAAAAAATAAAAATAAAAAAAAGATTTAAAAATAAAATTTATTGCTAAAAAAATATAAAAAACTCGGATCGAAGGGACTATCCTCAGGAAAAGAACCGAAAACAAAAGCCAAGGAACCCATCCTAAAATAAAAAACTAGGAACTTATTCCTCCACCCCACACTTAAAAAGAGCTATGTCCCCAAAGCATTAAATAAAATTTAAAATAACAGTTAGGAAAACTCCCTGAGGCCTTTAGGCCTAACTAGTAGCATGTTCTCTTAATTTTCATCAAGGGTCGTCACCCCACACTTAAACTCAAACATGCTCCTTCGTTTCAATTTTTTTTTTTGGGTACTCAGACTTCCCTTAATCTTCAAAAACAAGAAAAGAAAAAAAGGTGATACTAATAAAATAAAATAAGAAGTTACACTACTAATTGGTTGCCTCCCAATAAGCGCTTAATTTAACGTCGTGGCATGACACCATCAATTTACTATTTTTCCTTCCACTTTGAAGATATGAATTGCACCCCTAATTTCACATCAATTTTTCTATTACGCTCAAGGGGTGGTGGTATAAAAATAAAGATCCCAAGCAATAGATATCACATTATGAACTTCCTGGATCCTAAGTGAGGAATGTAATTCTCCGATGTTGAAACAATAAATTCAAGAATGTAGACACATTGTTCCACCCCCATACACTCTTCTATAGGCTCAGATGGCTCAATTAATATTTCATCATCTAAACATAATGTGGAAAAATGATTGGAATGAGGTCTAGTGCACCCTAACTTATGAATTGTATTATTATTTACACCATCATATTTACAAAAACTGGAGTTTTTAAAAATAATATTATCAACTTCATTACATAACTCTAGTGTACTTTTCACAATAATGACAACATTAATAAAAGTATGATCAAGTAATTGTCCCTCAACTTTTAGCTCCTCAAGTTCTCTTATAAGTATTTTTCCTTCCTCACACATATTATTACTAAATTGTTGGGTGTCATATGATTTAATCTTTGCACTCTACTCACAATCTAAATAATAGAGATCAAATTCAAAGACATATTCACTATTGTGCTTACATATTGATTTATAGCAAAGTATTAACAAATCTTCCATGTCCCCATATAACTTATCTTGTTGAGAGAAAATTAACCTATAAGAACCCATAGAATCAAAAGGGAAAAAATTGCAAGAACACTTATCACTACATACTTTTTCAGATGATTTCTCAAGAAGAGTAAAAGAAATATGATAATAATAATATAAAAAATAATTAAAACTAATCCTAAGTAACAAAAAAAAAAAACTACAAGTCAAAATAAATACTAAAGACAATTTCTAAGTCACATTCCCCGGCAGCGGCGCCATTCTTGATAACGTTCAAATATACTTCTTGAAAAGAAATATAAGCGATCGTATGCAATATATTTACCCAACTATGAGTCAGGGTTGATCCCACAGAGAATATGGAAGAATATTGTCAATTGCAAATATATAACTCGATAGTGGTTATATAAAAATGGGGGGATTTAAATTGAAATAAAATAAAAACAATAAAAATAGCTTTCAACTAAGTATTTATTTATATTCAGATTATTAGAAATAACTAGGAATGTGTTCCCCAAACGCTCATAACGTGGTAATCCTAATGATAGTAATCATTTTCTAGTGTATTACATGGAAAGTGATAAGTTAGGTATCTCTAATTCCTTGGTCCGGCAACTAGAGAATTTCACCACGCACCTTAGTCCGGCTACGTGTGTATAATTTACTAACCTTTAGCTTTACCTCGTATTAGACATCACATCGATGCATGGCTTACTTTTCACCCTTGCACCAATCGACATTACACTATTAGACAGTATCACACTAAATCTATGTTGATAATTCTTTTCTTATTAACTACCTCCTTGGTCCGACAAGTAGTAATAAGGCGAGTTCTAACGTTGGCCACCGTTAAAATGACTTCTAAACAAAAGAATTATCAATGCATGCAAAAACACTATTCAAGAATTACTTAGTTACTATTCATACGTTATTAATCTATTATGGTTCCCACAACCCTAGTTATGAAATTTAGCTACTCATTATCTCAAAAACACAATCAAAATTTATTAAAATAAATATAATTGTGTTAATCATAAAAAGTTAAGAACACTAGCTAAACTATCTTTTATTAATCACAAATACAAATAAATAATAAAGGAGAAGAAAGAATAAACTACAATTCTCCGGCCTCCACGGCGGCTCTTCCGAAGTTCCTAAGCTAGAAGAAAATTTATATTCTGTAATGTTCCTTGGTTCTTGGTCCTCTCAAGAATAAATTTTCATGCCCTATTTATAGATATATAAACCCTAAATAAAATAATTCAGTCCACCTTAAATTAGGAATCCAAAACCAAAAGGAATTGGATTCCTTTTTTTCCGTGTGTAGCTTCCAATTTTGTGCGTGTAACTTCTTTTAATGTTGCTGCCTGACACTTGGAACAGCAAGTAAGTTCTTCTTTCCTTATTTGCATATAAAATATATTAATATTATATTAACTTATTTTCATTAAGTTGCCTTCAACTTTCCATCTTTAATTCGTTTTAGCTCCAAACTTCTCTAATTTTTCACCAATTTAATCGTACAAATAAAATATACAATTTAGCACAATCCATCAAATTAATGCTCAAAAAGGACAAATATAAATACTAAATGGCGGGCAAATAATGATAAAAAATATGTATTTTGACCTCACATCATATTCCTAGCTATTCAACTCTCAATGGGTCATCGCAAAAGGGGTTTGTTCTTGCATGATTTAGGTCTTGCTTAAGTTTAACTGTTTGCGCAGTTAAAGAAGGATGGTTGTAAAGCATTTGAGTATTTTGGTTGAAAATAGGCGCGTTGGGTTGCTTAGCAAAGCTGTGTAGAGCTTGTTGAACCACTCAGCGGTCCGTTTAACATCCCCACCTCACCTTCTTTTTAATGCTACAATTGTTGAAGGTCTACAACCCGAAGCAGCAGAGACAACTACACCCAAAGTCACAAGAAGAACCATTCCACCCCGACAAATGAAGAAACTGCTGAACTAGGATTATCCTTTGCCTCCCTCTCTGTTTTTCACTATTTGTATTTTCAAATGTTTGTTAATTGCATTTGAGGACAAATTAGTTTTTGTTTGTGGTGGGGTGAGGTCCACACCATTTTTGTGCTATTTGATGTTCGTTTGTTGTTTGTATTTGGGATGTTCTGTTTAAAATTGTATTTTATCTGTTTCTGTGGATTATTGAGCTTATGGCTCATGTTATTTTATATTGCAAAATGATTTTAACCCATCCAAAAATTTTTTGCCACCTCTTGTGTGATGAATGTGGCTGTTCTTTTGCAAAATTTAAGTCTCGGTTTCGATCAATACCAAAGACTTGAATAGAGCATATAATCGAACGAACATGAATGTACAACTACGATGATGCCAAATGAAGTTGCATAAACAATATGTGAACTCGTTGCATCTCGTTGTGATTAGGCATTTATCAAATCGATTCTCTTGTGATGACCGTTGCACACTAGCAAAAGTGTAGAGTCTTGTTTGACTTAAGTGTCGATGCCTTGTGTGATAAGCTTACTTCGAACCATGCATGACAGACAACACCTAGAATTTGCCCTGTTGATCCGGTTGACTAACTAAGACTTTCTCTTGATATGATATTAGGCAACTTCGAAGAGTGTGAACAAATTTGACATATACCTCTTTTGTGACCTACCTTGTGAGCGTGTGATTCTCTCTTGAACACCCTTTGAGCCTTACCCTTCTTTGGAAGAAACTTGATGAAAACTAGACCTTTCTTAATCCATTACCTATAATCCTCCTGAATAGTGGTTAGTTGAATAGCCAACTTAGGCCAAAAGACTAAGTTGGTGGTGTGGTGGAAAGAGAAGGGCAAATCAAGAATTGTAAGAAAAGTCTCCTCTTACCCATGGTTTTAAGGAAGATGGAAATCCTCCGTATAAAGAAAAAAAAAAGAGAGAAGAGAAATAAAAAGAAAAAGAATGAAAAATAAAGTTGTGGAATAAAGTACAAAAGATATGGGGTGGTTGCCAAACAATCCATGGAAAGTGAATAATAGGATGACTTATGAGCACTAATGAAATTGATGAAGGAAAAAGAAAAGAAGTGTTGAGAGCTCTACATTTCATGAAGATAAAAGTCACAGAGCCTAACTGACCATACATGTACATTCAGCCCCATTACAAGCCTTGTTAAGACCTTTCTGATCTGGAGAAAGTTGAAATAAATGTTGATTGGAAAATACGGGCAAACCTATGGGTGAAAGCATGCATTGTGTTCCTCTTTGTGAGTGTGAGCGTTGTATCTAATTCCTAAACTTTAAATTGATTATACCTTTGCATATGGAAATGGAATCATCATTTGTGTGAGGGCATTCGAAGGCTTTTATTGAGCTTGAACTTGCATTTGAAGCAAGTAATGCGTGCTTGAGAATCTTTGATAATGGTGTGTCACAACTTGAATCTTTGAGTACACAATTGATCCTTGTATAGGTAAATTGAGTCTTGTTGTGTGCATTCATACTGAGTCTTGTGTAGCACTGTTCAAGACTCCTTTTTTGAATGGCTTAACTTAAGTTTGCTTGAGGACAAGCAAAATTTTCAGTTGGGGGTGTTGGTGAGTCCACAAATTGGACTTATTTAGGGCTTTGTTTTAATAGAAAATGTGTCCTCAAATGCTTATTTATATCTCAATATCTGATGAAAACCTTTAAGTTTCAGGTATTTGAAGTATGAAGCAAAGCATGGACACTACATTGCAAAGAAGAACGAAAAGGCTGAAAAGAATGAAGAAATGAAGGCCTGAGGATCGCCGAGTCTACTTGGGGAGTCGCCGAAGGGTCTCACTTCGCCTTTTGTTCCAGTGTGCTGAGCCTTGAAGGAAAGGATCAAGTCGGCGGAAAAAGATAGCAGTCAGCGCATCGCTGAGAAGTTCTGTGAAGCAGTGCCATGTCACCCAATGACTTAGAGCACGACGATGCTGAAGGCTGGTGCAAGACGGCGATGAATTACAACAAAGGGCGAATCGCTGAGTTGATCGGTGATTCCAACTAACGACGCCGAATGATCCGCTGCAGCACAAATCTGTGAAAACTACAAATACTAGTTAGAGTTTTAGTTTTAAGTGTTGAACAATTATTATAATTTTCATATAGAATAGTACTTTTTGATATTTTTTGCTCTAAGTTTGAGAGGCTTTTGAAGACTTGAAGTTTCAAAGGGTTTCATCTTCAAGATTTTGATTTGGGCCTCTAGGATTCTTCAATCTTGGCCTGTATCAAGACTTAAATCTTCATAGCTAGTTGAATACAAGCTCAAATTGGTATAAATTTCTATCTCTTACATATGTGTGGCTAAAAACATCAATTCTTGGGGTGTGATTTAGCGAATATGGGTTAAGATAATTATTGGGTCTTACTTGATGATAGTCTATTCTTAGATTAAATGTGATTTCGTTAAGTGGTTGTGGATAAATTTATTGAATTTGTAGTTGCAAATACGTGTTTATTTATGTGTTTCCGGCTTTCTCGAGAGAGAGGTCATAAAACTAAGGCCACTAGATCGATGGCCAGTGTGAGTGAGTCGGCATGAGGTTCAACTCGAGAGAGTGAACCCAAATCCCATGTCCACACACTCAGCTCGAGTGAGTGAGTGGGTTAAGGCGTAGGCTGGTCTTTATGCGCCAAGTCGGTGTCCGAGAGGAACGCATTCGAAATGGGGTAAGTTGCTCGAGAGAGAGCTTATCCTCCTTAAAGTTTAGCCTAGTCACAATTATTCTATGAATCTTCTATCGAAAGCATGTCACATCCCAAGGATCCCCTCTCATTACTTAGAAATCATTGTTTATTTTGTTGTTTTTACTTACTAGTGACAAAATCCCCATTTGTTAATTGACACTCTTGTGTCCCTCTTTAATTTACAATGTTTTTAATCGTTATTGTCTTTAGCTACGATTAGTTAGAACTAAATTTTATTGTTCTATTATTTATCAAAACCACTCTCTTGGGAACGATCCCAACCCTTGGTTGGGTTACTAAACTAATGTACGATCGTAGAAACTTGCATCAAAAGTTGTGTCTTGAATACACAAACATCAGGGCGCTCCGGTCTTATTTATGTGTATGAAGGATGGTTGTCTTCGGATGTGTATTGATTAGTGCCAACTGAAAAAAGGTTACAATAAAGAATAAGTATCCTCCGCCAAGAATTAATGATTTTTTCGATCAACTTCAGAGTGCTATTTGTTTTTCTTAGATAGACCTCAGATCTGGCTATCATTTGTTGAGAGTAAGAGAGGGTGATATTCCAAAGATTGCATTCAGGACCCGCTATGGTCATTTTGACCTTCTAGTCATGTCTTTTGGTTTGAGTAATGCTCCTGCAGTTTTCATGGACCTTATGAACAGAGTGTTTAAGCCATATCTGTATATGTTTGTTATTGTGTTTATCGATGACATTCTAACTTATTTGAGGAATGAGAAGGATCATGCTAGTTATCTCAGAGTATTTCTTCAAACTCTCATAGATAGAGAGTTGTATGATAAAATTTCCAACTGCGAATTTTGGTTTAAGCCAGTGGCATTCTTAGGCCACATTGTTTTCTGGTGATGGGATTAGAGTTAACACTCAAAAGATTGAGCCAGTGCAGAACTGGCCTAGACCTACATCTCCAACTGATATTAGGAGTTTTTTGGGATCTACTAGTGATTATATAAAGTTTGTTGAAGGGTTCTCATTTATTTCATCCCCGTTGACTCAAAAAATAGTTAAATTGAAATGGTTTGAAGCTTGTGAGAAAAGCTTTCAGTAATTGAAAAAGTTTTTGACTACTGCCCAGTGTTGACCTTACTAGAAGGTACACGAGGTTTTGTTATGTATTGTGATGTATCCACAGTTTGATTGGGTTGTGTATTAATGAATGATGGCAAAGTTATAGCTTATGCCTCAAGACATCTTGAAATTCACGAGAGGAATTACCCAACACATGATCTAGAGCTAGTTGTGGTAGTGTTTACTTTGAAAATATGGAGTCACAATCTTTATGGTATTCATGTTGATGTGTTCACTGATCACAAGAGTCTTCAATATGTGTTTAGTCAGAAAGAGCTTAATCTTAGAAAGAAGAGGTGGTTGGAGTTACTCAAAGATTATGACATGAGTATTCTCTATCACCCAGGTAAGGCTAATATTGTTGTTGATGCTTTGAGCAGGTTATCTATGGGTAGTAATTCCCACGTTTAGGAAGGAAAGAAAGAGTTAGCAAAAGATGTCCACAAACTTGCATGATTAGGAGTCCGATTAATGGATTCCAATGAAGAAGGAGCGGTGGTGATGAATGGGGCTGAATCATCACTTGTGTCTGAAGTGAAAGAGAAACAAGACTAAGACCCTATTTTTCTTGAATTAAAGGCAAATGTTCATAAGCAGAAAGTTATGGCTTTTGAAAAAGGGGAAGATGGTATATTGAGGTATCAAGGTAGGTTGTGTGTACCAAAGGTGGATGAATTCCAAGTGGGGATCATAGAGGAAGCTCATAGCTCTAGATATTCTATCCATCCTGGTTCCACAAAGATGTATCGTGACTTAAGAGAAGTTTATTGGTTGAGTAGTATGAAGAAGGGTATCGCAAAGTTTGTTTCTAAGTTCTTAACTTGTCAACAAGTCAAGGTAGAGAACTAGAGGCCCAGTGGTATGGCTCATAACATAGAAATTTCAGAATGGAAGTAGGAGATGATCAATATGGATTTCATTATTGGGTTGTCACGGTCTCGCAGGCAACATGATTCGATTTGGGTGATTGTAGATCGAATGACAAAAGCATGCCATTTCTTGCCGATAAAGACTACCTATTCAGCAGAGGATTATGCCAAGTTATATATTGAAGAGGCAGTCAGACTTCATGGAGTTTCAATGTCTATCATGTCATATAGAGGTGCGCAATTCACCGCACAATTTTGGAAGTCTTTCCAGAAGGGTTTTGGTTTGAGGGTGAACCTTAGTACTATTTTTCATCCTTAGAATGATGGTCAAGCCATAACGTACGATTCAAAATTTAGAGGATATGTTGAGGGCGTGTGTGATTGATTTCAAAGGTAATTGGGATGATCACTTACCTCTCATTGAGTTTTCTTACAACAACAATTATCACTCTAGTATCCTGACGACTCCTTATGCGGCTCTTTATGGGAGAAGATGTACATCTCCAATTGAATGGTTTGAGGTTGGTGAAGCTGGGTTGATAGGACCAGACTTGGTTCATCAAGCTATGGTGAATGTGAAGATCATCAAGAAAGATTAAAAACAACTCAACGTCGTCAGAAATCTTATACCAATGTTAGGAGAAGAGACTTGGAGTTACAGGTGGAAGATCAGGTTTATTTGAAGGTTTCACCCATGAAGGGGGGTAATGAAGTATCGCAAGAAGGGGAAACTCAGTCCCCAGTATATTGGTCTTACATGATATCCAAGAGGATTGGCAATGTAGCCTATGAGTTGGAGCTACCGCCAGAGTTAACAGTAGTCCATCCGGTATCCCAACTTTCAATGTTGAAGAAGTGTATAGGCGACCCTTCACTTATTATGCCGACTAAAAATATTGGTATTAAGGACAACCTATCTTATAAGGAGATTCCCTTTCGGATTCTTGATCGTCAGGTTCGCAGGTTAATAACCAAGGAGGTAGCATTAGTGAAGGTATTGTGGAGGAATCAATTTGTTGAGAAAGCTATTTGGGAGGCTGAGGAGGACATGTAACACCCCGGAAACTAATAGACCAAACTAAAGCCATAAGCTACGGTTCAAAGGTTTGATGTATGAGAAATAGAGTAATAGATGAGACTTTACATGTTTAGAATGAGGAGTTTAGTGGTTGAAGGTCAATGTATGTATTAGACCTAGTAGCCTAGATGACCTTGGAAACTTTGGTTGAGTATGGGAAGTGCATGTACAAAGGGAAAAGGGCAAGCCTAAGCCAAAGGGCCAAGGCTGCCCAACCTTGGCAAGGTACTGCCTAGGTCCACGACCACTTTCACGGCTAGTGCTTTTGACCAAGGACCGTGAAGTTGTCCATGAAGATGACTTAGGATTTTGGGAGGCAAGGCCATGAGGCCAAGACACTGCTCCAAGTTCACGAGTGACTTCACGAGCAGTTGGCTTGACCACGGCCCGTCAAAGAGCTCATGAAAGTGCCTTAGTGTTTTAGGGTATTATAAAGTTGTGGGAGCCACTGTTCAAGGGACCACAGGCACAACCATGGGCCATGGTACCCTTGACGGACCGTCGAAGTGACCGTAGTGCCTGGACGGGGCTGCCAAGTTGAGGGACATTTGGGTAAATTTTTATTCGACTAGGTTTAAATGGGGGTGGTTTTGTATGTCTTTTATTCACCTATTTAGACTATTTTAAATTCTTAGCCCCCAAGTTTAAGTCACTTTACGTTAGACTCAAATGAAAACCCCAAATCACTTCTCTCTCAAATATTTCTCTCTCTGAGAAGAACCTCCATTGAAGAAGAAGCTAGGGTTGAAGCTAAGGTCAAGAACAAAGTCTCCATTGCTAAAGTCTTGTGCTAGGGCTTTGATTAAGGTATGTTTAGATCTTCATCTATGGGCTATTCCACCCATAGAGTCCCCTAGAATTTCCCTTAATTTGTGAAGAAGAACCCTAATCAAGCTAGGGTTACTTCCAATGTATTGGTTTTAGGTGGGTATGATTCCAAATGGTTGGATACTAATCATATATGATTAATTTCGTGTTGATTCAAGATATTATGAAGAATTTATATGAATCCTTGATTAACCATAATTTCCAAAGTATGTGGGTTTGTGTCTTTTGATGAGGGATTGATAATTTTTGCTAGATTCTCTTGGATTATTGTCATGAATGGTACTTATTCAATAATAGAAATATGAAATCATGAACTGAACTAGACTTACGCATGTATGATAGAATATGAATTTAAATGATTAAGAATTGGGACTTTTGATGAATTATGCTTAGAATTGCTTATGACTAAGGCTTAGCTTAGGGCTAATGTGTCTTGTGATCTAGACTAGTAGGATGATGGTGGAGTACAGCTTAAATGTAGCTCTTGAGGCCATAATGTTGATCACTAGTGCTTAAAGAGTAAGTCTAATATGATGAGATATCTTGCATATATGTAGAATGTGAAATGTTAATCACCAAAAATGAATCATGCTTGTTAGAATAGAGAAGCTTGAGGTTGAGTCTTATGATTCCTTCATGGATAGTTGAATTATGTAGCTTGGGATGGTAGATCTCACGGTAGCTTGGGATTGAGGAATTAAGCTCTCCTAAGGTTAGCTTGAATTAGCATTGGTAGTGTGCTTTTCATGGTAGCTTGCTTATTATAGGCATGGTAGCCTAGTATTTTGGATCTATACTCTCCTATGGGTAGCTTTAAGTCGCATGGTTAGAATGCCTTCATGGTAGCTTGACTTGGTTAGGCCAAGACCATTACGTGGTAGCTTAGGATTGAGACACCATACTCTCCTAAGGATAGCTTAGGGTTGAGGATTCATGCTCCTCTAAGGGTAACTTGCATCTTATTGAATGGTTGCATGGTGGGTAGGTTGGTATACTTGTATCCTTCCTTTGATAGCTTGGATTGTATGTTAGGATATTTTCCATGGTAGTTAGGTCTAGCATGGATGTATGATATTCTTTGATAGACTCTAATGAAAGATAGTTAGTATTGAGTAAGCTAGCCTAAAGGAGTACTTAGTGTGAATGGTAGTATGGGATGCCATTCATACATGGCACAAATATGACTTGAAGCTACTTATGAAGTGTCCTCTTATGTGATGTATGCCTATCTTGGATTGTTGCTATAGTTGCCTTCCATGATATGAATTGACTTAAGATGATAGTTCCTTGTCAATGAGAAAGTAGGTCAATAGTGACACCTAGAAATGATTAATATGGATATGGTGACTTTAAGGATATGCTTAGTGTGAGTAGTATTATGGGATGCCCCACATGCATTGCACAAGTGGGCCTTGAGGTTACTTAGGGGTAAAGTTCTCTTATGACATGAAAACCTAGGTCTTGACTATGAAGGTGGGCTATGACCAAGAATGACCAAAGAGAGGTACTTAGCTTGGATAGTATTATGGGATGCTATCTTGGCCTTGCAGAACTATGTTTGGAGATGGCTTGTGAAGTAGTTCACTTGAATATGAAAGACTAATGGTTGAAGTATGAAGACTAATGGTTGAAGTATGAAGTTATGTATGTCTTATGTTGACTTGTAATTATATGATACTTATGTTGGAGTTTATGTTGTGATTATGTTATTGTCTCTTACGCTTATGTCTTATGTTGACTAACAATTTGAGATACTTAATGTTGTTATTCTAGCTTTCATACTTGGTACATTTTGTGCTAACACATATTGCCTACATTCTAATCAAATGTAGGGTGTTGGGTGATTGAGTTGCTTAGAGGCTAGGTTCCTAAGTGCAAGAAGAATTGAAGACTTGGTGAGTCCTCATAGCTTCGAGGACAAACCACTTTATGTTCCTTTTATGTCTTTTCTTATGTTTTAGACTTTATATGGGCTGCGTCTCAAGACTTTTATTCATGTTATTCATAGATGGTTTGAGACAAAGATGTTAGTAAAGCCTTCCGCTTTTATGAAATGCTTTTCGAGTATATGTTTAAAGAATGTTTTAAATTTCCCTACTTTTCTATGATCTTATGTTATGATGACGCTAAGGGCTTGTATTAGACCCCTTCGGGGTCAAGTACGCCGTGTTACAACTAGGGGTAGCCCTGGTTCGTGACAAACTTGGTATCAGAGCATACATTTTTGGGATGGATTTAGGATGTCTCAAACCATGTCTAAGTACAGTCTTAATCGTGGGTGTCAATCACGACACATTTATGAATAAGAGGCTATTGGATGCTTAGGAAAAGTTTCACTTCTTCATTCTCTTAGTCGTGCCATAGAGTTTGGCTTTAGTAGGCCCTTTTTCTAATCCGTGACTTTGCTTTTTCAAGGTATGGCTAATACTAGGGCGAATGTTAGGAGAGAAGGAGAAGACAATGGAAAGCAAGAGATTCCTCCCCAAGCTCCAAATCAAGTTCCTCCTCAAGTTCCTCATGACCCTCCAATTGGGAATGTCACTCTAGCGGAGTTTAGGGCTTCTATGCATTTGTTGGCTCAAGCCTTGACGGCACAAGCCAATAGAGAGGTGGTGGCTCCGGCAAACCCTATAGGGGGAGTGGGTGCCTATAGAATTAGGGAGTTCTTAAGGATGAACCCTCCGGAGTTTATTGGCTTCAAGGTAGAGGAAGATCCAAATGGGTTCATAGATGAGGTTTATAAAACACTTGCTATCATGGGGGTAACTTCTAGAGAAAAAGCGGAACTAGCCGCTTACCAATTGAAACATGTTGCCCAAATTTGGTATGAGGATTGGAAAGATTCTAGGCCGGTAGGGGCGGGTCCTATAGAGTGGGAAACTTTTAAGTTGATTTTCCTAGATAGGTTCTTTCATCGGGAGTTGAGGAAGGCTAAGTTGGAGGAATTCATAAATCTTAAGCAAGGCAACATGAGTGTCAATGAGTATGCCTTGAAGTTCACTCTTTTGTCTAAGTATGTTCCATCTTTGGTAGCAAGTCCAAGGGATTTGAAGAATAGGTTTATGACGGGGGTGTTCGATTTTGTAAAAGAAAAATGGTGTATGGTAATGCTTGTTGATGATATGGATATCTCACGCCTCATGGTGTTTTCCCAACATATAAAAGAGTCAAAACTCAAGAAGGAGAGGGCTAGGGAGAAAAAGAGGTCTAGGGTGGATAATGATTGGTCTGATGGACATGGTTGTTCTAGGAATCGACAAAATTTTTCCGGATATGGTTATTTTAATGCTCCTAAGAATAAGGATGAGAGGGTGTCTACCCCTAGGCCACAAGGGAAAGGTAGTGAGTCCATATGGCCCACTTGTTCTAGGTGTGGTAAGAGGCATGAGGGTAAGTATTTGCTCGGTAGAGATGGTTGCTATGGATGTGGTGAGAGTGGCCACATGAAGAAAGATTGCCCAAAGGCAAAGGCTACTATAAGAGAGGGTAAGCAAGTTGCCCCTAGTGGTGGGGATGATGAGCCTCCGAAGAGGAATAGGTTTTATGCTCTCCAATCTAGAGAAGATCAAGAGTGATCTCCTCATGTCCCTTCCGGTATGTGCTTCTTTCATGTTTTAAAAAATTTCTAGATTTCTTGTCTTTTCTGACTTGTTATGTTGGACTTGATGTTGTCCTTGCCATGATTGATGTTTAGAAAAGAATGTGCGGGTTTACTCCCAAGGGGGAGATAGTGTACCTATTCCATAAGGTCTTTACATGATTATGTGTTGCTATGATTTCTTTATGTATGTCTATGAAGTTGTGTAGGCCTTGTTAGAATTGATCTAATTGCATTGCGTTGCCTCATGTTGTAGCATCTTTGAGTCAATGTGGATTTTAGGCTCCATGAATCTTTGTTGAACATGTTGTAGCTAGGATATGTTAATTCCTCCTTGGAAATGGGTATATATGTCTCTTTCATGCATTTTGAGTTGCATTGGGCATGCTTAGCTTGGAACTGAAGTTTCCTTGGTTTATTGTATGCATGTAGATGTACTGCATGCATGAAGGGGTGCTAGTCTAGAGTCACTTCCTTTTAAAGGTGTTTAGAAATGTCATTCGAGGACGAATGTTCCCAAGGGGGAGATATTGTAACACCCCGGAAACTAGTAGACCAAACTAGAGCCACAAGCTACGGTTTAAAGGTTTGATGTATGAGAAATAGAGTCATAGATGAGACTTTACAGGCTTAGAATGAGGAGTTTAGTGGTTGAAGGTCAAGGTATGTATTGGACCTAGTATCCTAGATGACCTTCGAGACTTTGGTTGAGGCAAAAGGGCAAGCCTAAGCCAAAGGGTAAAGGCTGCCCAACCTTGGCAAGGTACTGCCTAGGGTCCACGACAACTTTCACGGCCAGTGGTCTTGAGCACGGACCGTGAAGTGGTTCGTGAAGATGACTTAGGATGGTGGGAGGCAAGGCCATGAGGCCAAGACACTGCCCCAAGTTCACGAGCCGTTGGCTTGACCATGACCCGTCAAAGTGCTCATGAAGGTGCCTTAGTGTTTTAGGGTGTTTTAGGGTCTTGGTAAGTTGGGGGAGCCACTGGTCAAGGGACCACGGGAACCACCACGGGCAGTGGTGCCCTTGACAGACCGTCCAAGTGGTCGTGGTGCCTGGACGGGGCTGCCAAGTTGAGGGACATGTGGGTAAATTCCTATTCGACTAGGTTTAAGTGGAGTTGTTTTGTATGTCTTTTATTCACCTATTATTACTATTTTAAGTCATTAGCCCCCAAGTTTAATTCACTTTACATTAGACTCAAATTAAAACCCCAATTCACTCCTCTCTCAAACATTTCTCTCTATAAGAAGAACCTCCATTGAAGAACAAGCTAGGGTTGAAGCTAAGGTCAAGAACAAAGTCTCCATTGCTAAAGTCTTGTGCTAGGGCTTTTATTAAGGTTTGTTTAGCTCTTCATCTATGGGTTTTTCCACCCATAGAGTCCCCTAGAATTTCCCCTAATTTGTGAAGAAAAACCCAAATCAACCTAGGGTTACTTCCAATGTATGGGTTTTAGGTGGGTATGATTCGAAATGGTTGGATACTACTCATATATGATTAATTTAGTGTTTATTCATGATATTATGAAGAATTTATGTGAATTCCTTGATTAACCCTAATTTCCAAAGTATGTGGGTTTGTGTCTTTTGAGGGGTTGATGATTCTTGCTAGATTCTCTTGGATTGTTGTAATGAAGGGAATTTATTCAAGAATAGAAATATGAAATCATGAATTGAACTATAATTATGAATGTATGATAGAATATGAATTTAAATGATTAAGAATTGGGACTTTTGATGAATTATGCTTAGAATTGCTTATGACTAAGGCTTAGGGCTAATGTGTCTTGTGATTTAGAAAAGTAGGATGATGGTGAAGTAAATCTTGAATGTAGGGCTTGAAGCGATAATATTGATCACTAGGGTTTAAAAAGTAAGTCTAATATGATGAGATATCTTTCATGTATGTAGAATGTGAAAGGTTAATCACTAAAACTGAATCATGCTCGTTCGAATAGAATAGATTGAGGTTGAGTCTTATGATTCCTTCATGGATAGTTTAATTATGTAGCTTGGGATGGTAGATATCATGGTAGCTTGGGATTGAGGAATTAAGCTCTCCTAAGGTTAGCTTGAACTAGCATTGGTAGTGTGCTTTTCATGGGAGCTTGCTTAATTTTAGGCATGGTAGCCTAGGATTTAGGATCTATACTCTCCTATGGGTAGCTTGAAGTAGCATGGTTAGAATGTCTTCATAGTAGCTTGACTTGGTTAGGCTAAGACCATTACATGGTAGCTTAGGATTGAGACACCATACTCTCCTAAGGATAGATTAGGGTTGAGGATTCATACTCCCATAAGGTTAGCTTGCATCTTATTTAATGGTTGCATGGTGGCTAGGTTGGTAGACATGTTTCCTTCCTTTGATAGCTTGGATTGTATGATAGGATGTTTTCCATGGTAGTTAGATCTAGCATGGTAGTATGCTATTCTTTGATAGACTCTAATGAAAGATAGTTAGCATTGAGTAAGCTAGCCTAAAGGAGTACTTAGTGTGAGTGGTAGTATGGGATGCCATTCAAACATGGCACAAGTATGACTTGAAGCTACTTATGAAGTGTCCTCTTATGTGATGTATGCCTAACTTGGATTGTTGCTATAGTTTCCTTCCATGATATGAATTGACTTAAGATAATAGTTCCGTGTTAATGTGAAAGTAAGTCAATAGTAACACCTAGAAATGATGAATATGGATATGGTGACTGTAATGACCCTCCAAGTCATTTTTAAATTAAAGCATTCATTCCATTGCTAAATTTCTATAATTCCGGCCTTAGACCATATTTCGGGAAATTGTTGGATTATGACAGCATGACTCTTGATATTATTGACCATCCATACCTTGTGGTGTATATGATAATATTGATTTGAAGTATGTTTGACCTTAGTCTAGGCTTAGACTAGTGTTGCCATAGACTTGCGAGGTTTCGGATGTCGTTGGGCAGTAGAACTTTTTCCGACGTCGTATCGGACGGTCAGATCCTTGTAGACTGATATAGCAGACTTGAGAATGATAATCTGAGCCTTAGCTAGGCGGTAACTCAGCTTATGACCTTGTATCCATAATGCCCTACTTTTCTATCGGCTACAGATACCCGGTTAGAGTCCGTGGTCCAGCTTACCTGTGATCTTATTTTGGCTACAGTACCCGGTTAGAGTCCGTGGTCCAGCCCACCCGTGCCCGACCTTTGGTTCAGCACCCGGTTCGAGTCCGTGGTCCAACCCATATAGGTTGACTCATTAGCTTTAGTACCCGATTCGAGTCCGTGGTCCAGCTTGCACGTGGTGCATTCCCCATTCCTTACTGAAGCTTCAGTTTAGTTCTGATTACTCTCATCTGTAGGTTGAGGTTTTGGAGGTTGGAGATGTTCCGATTAAAGTCCGGGACGTAATGAGATCTTGGAATATAATTGGGAATGGTTCAGTTAACGTCCGAAAATTGGTAATATTCTGATAGACCTTCTAGCTACATTATTTTACTTCAACTGCCGGTGCATCCGCCGGGCTTATGGGGGTCCGTGTAGGTGGTTTCTTTTATTGTGCACGAGCGTACCCGTCAGGTTTATGGAGCCCAGCGGAGTTAGTTAGATTCCTTGTCTTTGTTGCTTGTACGCTCGTGTACATACCCACATTTACTACTTTTTTACCCTTGACTGTGACCCTTTATTTGCATTTCAGTTCACTTTTGCTTATCTTGCTCAGTCGGCCTGATACCTACTGGGTACCTGTTGTTTTGGTACTCATACTACACTCTGCAACTATTTTCGTGATGCAGGTCCGAGTACTAGCTACCGACGTTGATTCGAGCCAGCTGCGGTCGTGATCGGAGGGAAGGGTGAGCACACAACGTCCTGGATTGCCCGTCTCCTTCTGTACTTACTTTTGCTTGTCTTTTGCCTTTTTAGACAGCTTGTTTCTGTGGTCCACTTTTAGGACTTGTACTTTTGTTAGTAGCTCTGTACTTGTGACTTCCAGGTTTTGGGAGGAATTCATTTTGTGTATATATGTCTAGTCGTTTTTGCCCGTTCATTGCATGTTCTTGTAATATTTATTATTATTTTAGGTTGATTGGTTGGTTTTCTACCCTAACATCCCATTACTTCGAGTTCTGGGATATGGGTCGGCTTGCCTACTAGTGGGTCATATAGTAGGCGCCATCAGGACCTGAGAAATTGGGTCTTGACAAATTGGTATCAGATCCCCAAGTTCATTGGTCTCACTTGTGTAGAGCTAACGTCTAGTAGGGCCCTGCAGATCGGTACGGAGACGTCCGTTACTTATCTTCGGGAGGCTACAAGATGTCTTTAGGAACGTGTCGCTTTTGTATCACTGTCGTGCACTATGTGTCTTATCGGTTTCTGAAAAATCTTGCTTGTTCCACTCTTTGACAAGGATGGCTCGCACGCGTGGTAGGGCCCCAACTAGGGGTAGAGGCCGACCTCAAGGTCGTGCCAGAGCTACTGCACCAGCCCAGGACAGAGAGCAAACTCCCGAGCCGGTGATAGAGCCACCAGCAGCTCCAGCACAGCAGCAATCGATGGGCCCTAGACCAGTCCAGCCACCGCCCGAGCCTGTGGCAGCTCTAGGTATACAGGCGATGCTCGTACAGATACTAGCTGCCTTTGGGGGTATGCAGCAGACCCCAGCTCCAGCCGCTCCAGTACCGCAAGGCCAGCCTGCACCAACAGCACCGGTTGTTCAGACTGACGAGTTGGAGGGCGTCATGCCACTTCGGGAGCAGAAGATGCTCGGGGTGTTCCTTAGACTCTCACCGACGAGTTTTTCTGAGGCTGTGGGTGAGGATGCCCACGAGTTTTTACTTACTTGCCGCGAGCGGCTACAGACTTTGGGTTTAGTGGAGTCGAGAGGAGTGGACTTCACCGCTTACCAGCTAGACGGTCCCGCCAGGTAGTGGTGGCGTACATACTTAGAGACCAGGCAAGCTGGGTCTCCACCGGTCACATGGACTGAGTTTTTCAAAGCCCTTCTTGGCCCGATTTATTCCCAGGAGCATCAGAGATCAGCTCACAGATCAATTTGCTTGGTTAGAGCAGGACTCCATGACAGTATCAGAGTATGAGGCCCGATTCTACGAGATCTCCAGGTATGCCGCCATGATATTACCTACTAAGGAGGAAAGGGTTCGTTGTTTTGTTTGGGGTTTGAGACTACAGTTGCGGATTGAGACTCAGTCTTTAGTCTCAGCGGGCCGCTCATTTCTAGATGTAGTGGACCATGTTCGCACTATTGAGCAGCTCCGTCGCGAGGCCCAAGGTGGCAGCGACAAGAGAGCTAGACGGGAGGATAGTCATGATAAGCGCCGTTTCAGACCCCGAGAGTTTTATGATAGATATCAGCAGAGGTTTCAGTCGAGTCAGTCTAGTCACCCCTTCCAGGCCTCTCTCAAGGCATCGGAGAGTGATCAGCACCACCATATTGGTTTTAGTGTTGGTCCTAGTCGGGGCTGAGATAGTTCACAGATGGGTTCTTCTGGCCGGGGTGGCCGACCTCCAGCTCTCAGGCGACAGTCCCAGGCGTGCTATGAGTGTGGGGAGTTAGATCATTGAGCCCGCGGGTGTCCCCATCGCAGGTTAGCCTTACCCGCTCCATAGGAAGCTAGGCATGCGCCAGCGCCAGCACCTCCAGCTAGAGGCGGAGGCCAGGGACAGGACCGCAGGGGTGGTCACCAGGGTATACGGGGTGGTCCCCGAGGAGGCAGGTTAGGAGGCAGAGCCGATGCACAAGGTAGGGGAGCCCAGGCCCACTTTTATGCAGCTCCAACTAGAGCAGATGCTGAGACCTCGGACGATGTGATCACAGGTACAGTGTTATTATGCCATCAGCCTGCATCCGCCTTATATTATCCAGGCTCTACTTATTCTTATATATCTGTTTATTGTGTTCCTCGATTGAGTATGAGCCCAGAGCTTTTGGTTGAGCCGTTGGGTGTTTCGACCCCGATAGGTGATTCTTTTGTAGTGGATAAGGTATTTAGATCCTGTGTGGTAACTATTCAGACGCGAGACACTAGGGTTGATCTCATTTTACTTGACATGGTGGATTTTGATTTGATTTTCGGTATGGATTAGTTATCCCCCCCACCGTGCGGTCTTGGATTGCTATGCCAAGACCGTTACTTTAGCCATGCCATGTTTTCCACCAGTGGTGTGGCAGGGCTCTTGTAGTCGCACGCCAGTTGGGGTGATATCTTTTGTTCGGGCCAGAGGTTGATGGCTAGCGGGTGTTTGGCTTATTTAGCTTATGTTAGAGATGATAGTAGGGAGGGTCCTACCCTTGATTCAGTACCTATTTTTCGAGAGTTTACAGATGTGTTTCTTGCCGATCTGTCTGGTCTCCCTCCTGATCGTGACATTAACTTTCCTATTGAAGTAGAGCCGGGCACTAAGCCCATTTCTATACCACCATACCATATGGTCCCCGTAGAGCTCAAGGAGCTCAGTGTTCACATTCAGGATCTCTTAGATAAGGGATTCATTCGGTCTAGTGTATCGCCTTGGGGTGCCCCAGTCCTCTTCGTGAAGAAGAAGGACGGTACTATGTGATTGTCCATCGACTACAGGCAGTTGAACAAGGTGACGGTGAAGAACCGTTACCCCATGCCTAGGAATGATGATCTATTTGTCCAACTGCAGGGTGCCGTGGTATTTTCTAAGATTGATTTAAGATTCGGCTACCATCAGTTGAGGATTAGGGCAGCGGACGTCCCTAAAACTGCATTAAGGACTCATTACGGCCACTATGAGTTTCTAGTGATGCCGTTTGGGTTGACTAACACCCCTGTCGCGTTCATGGACTTGATGACTAGGGTGTTTAGGCCGTACTTGGATTCGTTTGTCATAGTCTTCATAGATGACATTCTAGTATACTCGCGGAGCCAGGAGGATCATGAGCAGCATTTGACGATAGTGCTCCAGACTTTGAGAGGCCAGCGACTTTATGCCAAGTTCTCAAAGTTCGAGTTTTTGCTTCAGTCCGTGGCATTCTTGGGGCACGTAGTGTCTAAGGATGGCATTATGGTAGATCCCGCTAAGATTGAGGCCATTCGTGATTGGGCTAGGCGCACCTCTGTGACAGAGATTCGTAGCTTCGTCGGATTGGCAGGCTACTACAGGCGTTTTGTTGAGGGATTTTCAACTATAGCAGCGCCTTTTACTCGGTTTACTCGCCGGGATGTTCCGTTTGTGTGGTCGGAGGGGTGTGACATGAGCTTTCTGAGGCTTAAGGAGTTGCTTACCACCGCTTATATATTGACTCTTCCAGTTGAGGGCGAGGGGTTTACTATTTATTGTGATGCATCCGGCATCGGTTTGGGTTGTGTACTGATGCAGCGGGACCGCGTTATTGCTTATGCGTCGAGGCAATTAAGCCGCACGAGCGCAACTACCCCACTCATGACTTAGGGTTGGCGGCGGTAGTTTATGCGCTTAAGATATGGAGGCATTACATGTATGGAGTTCGATGCGAGATCTATACTGTTCACAGGAACCTTCTGTACATTAAGAGCCAGAGGGATCTTAATTCGAGACAGCGCCGTTGGATTGAGCTCCTGAAGGACTATGACCTCTCTATTCTCTACCATCCGGGCTAGGGGAAAGTAGTAGCGGGCGCCTTGAGTCGGAAGGCAGTGAGTATGGGTAGTCTAGCCTTTCTTTCTACTACGGAGCGACCATTAGCTTTGGACATCCAGTCCTTAGCTAACTGGATGATATGGCTTGATATCTCTGATTCCCGATGTGTACTAGCTTATGTGGATGCTCAGTCATCTCTACTGGATCGGATTCGCAGCCATCAGTTTGAGGATGAGGACTTAGTGGCACTTCGAGATCGAGTTTCGGGAGGTGACACTGGCATGGCTACCTTAGATTTAGATAGGGTTTTAAGATTTGGGGATCGACTTCGTGTTCCAAGAATTGGGGTTTGATTTAGATGAGTCTTACTAAGGCCCATGACTCCAAATATTCTATTCATCCGGGCACAGCTAAGATGTATCGGGACTTGAGACAGCATTACTGGTGGAGCGGCATGAGGAGAGCTATTGCGGATTATGTATCGCGTTGCTGGGGTTGCCAGCAGGTTATGGCCGAGCATTTGAGGCCTGGTGGCGAGCTTCAGAGATTACCCATTCCTGAGTGGAAATGGGAGAGGATCATCATGGACTTCGTTGTGGGATTACCCCGCACTTCCCGTCGTCTTGATAGTATTTGGTTCCTCGTGGATCGATTGACCAAGTCAGCACACTTCATTCCTGTCCATACTTTCTACAGTGCTGAGAGGTTAGCCCGTATCTACATTCGAGAGGTGGTTCATCTTCATGGTGTGCCTGTTTCCATCATCCTAGACCGGGGCCCACAGTTCACATCTAGCTTCTGGATGACCTTCCAGGATGAGTTGGGTACCCTTGTTGACCTTAGTACAGCTTTCCACCCGCAGACTGATGGTCAGTCGGAGCGCACGATTCAGGTTCTTGAGGACATGTTGCGGGCTTGTGTTATGAATTTTGGGGGTCAGTGGGACCAGTATTTGCCTTTGGCAGAGTTTGCGTACAACAACAGCTACCACTCGAGTATTCAGATGGCCCCATTCGAGGCCTTATATGGTAGGCGTTGTCACTCTCCAGTTGGTTGGTTTGAGTCTAAAGAGCCCTGGCCGCGCGGTATAGACTTGATGCGAGAGGCTTTAGATCATGTGAGGGTGATTCAAGATAGGCTCAGGACAGCCTAGAGTAGACATCAGAGCTATGCTGACCGGAGGCGTCGATCGTTGAAATTTGTTGTTGGTGATAGAGTATTCCTCTGTGTGTCGCCCATGAAGGGTGTAATGAGATTTGGGAGGCGGGGCAAGCTTAGCCCCTGCTATATAGGTCCTTTTGAGATATTGAGGACAGTTGGGGAGGTCGCATATGAGTTAGCTTTGCCCCCGGCCTTTTCATCTATTCACCCAGTTTTTCATGTTTTGATGTTACGCCGGTATGTTCCAGATGAGTCCCATGTGATTCAGTATGATGCAGTTGACTTGGATGACAGTTTGAGATACATTGAGGAGCCAGTTGCTATTTTGGCCAGAGATGTCAGACGGTTGCGTTCCAGAGCCATTCCTGTGGTTAAGGTCCATTGGAG
>JAJOOE010005051.1:0-53892 GCA_036250405.1 Solanum raphanifolium
ACGCACTCAAAATGTAGCCCTTACATAGGAAGTCTGCCTGTTTCCATGCTTCAATAATCATGAATTTTTCTCTGTCTGGCATTTCAGCAGAAGGCACTAGAGTTACTTCATTGGTAAATTTCTGCAGACCAAGAGTGGTAAGCCAGAAAAATACCCGTTGCTGCCATCCTTTGAAATTCACATCGGAGAATTTTCCCGGTTTCTCTGCTGGTGGTACAGCAGTTCGGGTTGGTGCAGCAACAGCCACCGTAACATTGTCATTAGCCATTTCAGAATCTGTAACAAACAGAAATTGATACAAATGACTCAGTAAGCAATAACTTGAGTTGCAAACTTAACAGGAGTATAACACCACGAAGGTTTTTCTCTCCACCAGAAACACAGATTAAAAGGTATAGAATAATTTCCTTAAGATTGTTTTTAATCTGTGTATAAAAAATCAGAATTATTGATTTCAATAAACTTTGCAGAAACACGAAGTAACCAAAGTTTAATAAAGCATTAAGAATAGATGAACAAATATTAATTGACAAAACTAAAATCTGTAAAAACGTACCACAATCTGGAAAAACAGAATCAAAAAAAGATCAAGCCCACTGAATGCACAGTGTCCCCTTAAGGAAATTATTCCCCTCTAGTATCCGAGGTTTGATTTGGAATATGTCCTCCTAGGATAGAATGATCTCAATCACCAGTGTATTGATACCCAAAACTCTGGTGTCAGCGAACCACTCAACAGCAGTAAAATACACGAAGAAATTTTGTGCAGAAGAAGAAAAAGAAATCAGAAAAATTCGTAAGGAATAAGTCTGAAGAATCAATGTATTTATAGGCAAGATGAACTGGTTCTGAAAGGTTGCAATCCTTTCAGAATCCACACAACCATTCATGAAAGTTTGCAACCTTTCAAACAGTCATGGCTGTTTCTGAAAGTTGCAACCTTTCAGAACAGTCACTGTGGGAAATTTAAATAAAACGGGAAAGATTTAAATAAAACGGTTCACGCGTGGATCCGAGTCGGGTCGGGTCAATTAACCAATTAATTGAATTGGTTAATTAACTAATTAATCTCTTGATCGATCATTTTTCCAAATCCAAATCCAAAGCCAAAGCCGAAGCCGAGCCGAGTGAGCGACGACGACGACGGCGCGAGGGGCGTCCCTCTTTCCAACCCTTTTAACAATTAATAGGAGTGTTTCTATATTTAAACTCTCCTATTTTTCTTTCCACCACCGATGAGGGACAAATGTCTTTTCAATGTCTTTTCAATAAAGCATAAGAGGACTTTTCAAGTTCTCAACTTTTTCAAGTTCCCAACTTTTTTTTTTTCAAGTTCCTCTTTCATCTTCCCTCAATTTCCCATTAACTCTTGCTACATACCCAACATGTCTCTCATTGTATTCTTCGAAGAGAGTGACCCATGCATGTTTATCAAATTGAGAACAAATATAATAATCATAAACTTTTTTGGCAAGAGTTGTCTTACCTATATTGCACATACCAAAAATTGCTACGACAGCTAAATCGTTTGTTTAGGCAATGAGGTGTTCAAGCATGGCATTGAAGTCATCCTCCATCCCAACAATAGTATTTTTTTACTAATTTGTATTTTTTTTTCTGGTCAGGACTTGTTCTGCAGATTTTCTTCCATGCTTGTTAAACACAATCTGTGACACTTCTTTCTCGAGAGAATCAACATCTTTTTCCACTTTTAGAAATTTTTACTTGAAGTATTTACAAGCCCCTTGTCATGATCCACAACTTTGTCATACCACTTGGGCATGAAATTAAAGAATAAGTGAGCTAGCCTTAGTGGGAAGTGTCTACAGTCTCGGAGACGTTTGATGAAGACTGTAGAATATTATAGAAGATTACTTGGAAGGCCTAGACTTGTTAGAGAATTTTAGAAAAGTGGCCTATTTGTAAATATGTAGGGACTTGTATAACAATTTGTTTTTGCACTTTAGTCCTTAGGTGTGAACTATAAGTAGGAGGGCATTCATTTGTAACTCAATCAAGAAAAAGCAAGAAATATTACATGATCGTAAATATGTAAATATTTACGTGAGCTTGAGATTATCGTGAATATATCGTAAGTTGTTGAGTGCCTTACAGAGAGTTTAGTTGAAGTCTGAGTCCATGACATTCTTCACTATATCAGCTAAAACAATGCTTCTTAAGCTTGAATCAACTTTATCTTGTGCTTTGTATATTACATCTCTGATCCTCTTTTCTATAACCTTAAGAGTTTCAATATCTTTGGCTTTCTTTGTCGTATCGTCAAGGAAAACTTGCACAACATAAATATTTTGATAGAGAGATCGAACATGTTGTTGTGTACAACTTCACCAAACCAAAGATCAGTTAGGTTTGAAGAGTTGTTCCAGTGTATACATAAGTGAAGAAAGAGAAGCATATTTCTACTAATTTGTTGGAATAACTAAAAGATAGAGTCTTGCAGATTTAATCTCTCTGATTTTGTCCAAATCATTTACTTTTCCATCTCTAAATTTTTATAATTGGGGGACAAAGACATAGGATACTTACCCTTTATCGTTTGTTTAGTTAAATGAGATGATGCATGAGAACACAAACAATTACAAAACAAGAAAATCTAATTTTTTCACTCAATTAATACAATACTATAGATATGAGATGCACATGTACAACCCAAGTTCTTTTTTATTTTATATAATTGTGAGACAAGGTGTAGTGCACTCATTGAGTTCACCAGCAAGCCCCTGCAATTTAAAATGATCTTTAATCTGAATTTTGAAATGTTCGTGTAGAAAATATATGATACGTTTTCATTCTAATTTACAACCTTAAATAAATATATGTGTTGAAAGTTAAAAGAAAGACACTAAGGAATAGTTTTGTTCGTTGAAAAAATTATTTAGTACTATAATTTTGTTAGTAATATATCAAAAAATTATATTTTGATGTTTATGTTCCATACCCTCCTAGTGAATGACAACTGTTGTAAAGAAAAGGAAGTAAAGGAGAAAGTGAGCTAAAAAATAGAACAAAAGAGAAGAAAAAGCTTATGTGGTCTTCTTTATTTCTGATGCAACTTGAAACTAAGAGATCTACCTATTAAATAGGCTACAATGGAACTGAAATACTAAAATTTAGGCACCCACTAATTACTAATTAGGTATTAGTCTGGCAGAAAGGAAACTAAGAGTTGGTCAAGTATCTTTGAGTCACTTCTCAACACCCTCCTCTCCCGAAGTCAAACATGCAAACTCCAAGTTGACCTCTGAAGAACTCGTGCTTTGCTTAGAAAAGTAACTTCATGAAGATGTCTGCTATTTACTCATTTGTAACACAAGACTTCAAAATAACTTCACCAGTACATACAAGACCAAAAATATAGTGATAGTAAAAAAGTTCAGTTGCACTAGTTGGTTTTTGATTAAAATCTGCAACAAGTCTCCTTAACCAAATTGCTCAACAAGCTATAGAGGTTTCTGCAATATATTCAGCCTATGAAGTTGATAAGGCCACCACTTCCTGCTTCTATGAACTCCATGCAACTGCTCTAGATCCAAGATTAAATGAGAAACCATGTGTTCTCTTTCTATCATAAATGATGCATGCATAATCACTATCAGTTAAGCCAGTTAATGTGAAATTTGTTATCTTAGAATACCAAATTTCGTGCTCTATTGTCCCAGCTGTATATCTCAGTATTCTATTTTTAGCTCCAAGGTGAAGCTTGCTTGGATTGTGCATAAATCTCGATATGACTCTAACAGAGAAAACAATGTATGGTCTTGTATGGGACAAGTAATTCAAACCACCAACCGAACTTCTAAAATAAGTCGCATTTTCCATTTCAAAACCATCATCACAAAAAACTTCTCATTAATATTCATCGGCATAGCAGCAACTTTACAATTCACCATAGTAAACTTTTTCAAAAAAATTGTTGCATATATTTTGTTAAAGAAATATGCCTTCAATTTCCTATTTCACCTCAAGACCAAGAAAATAATGCTACAGACCCAAATCAGATATCTAAATTTTTTTATCATGCAATTCTTAAATTCAGTGACGATAGACTCACTCGAACCCATATATATCATATCGTCAACGTAAATACATACCACCATAAAATCATTTTTACCTTCTTGTTTTACATAAAGAGTAGGCTCATTGTTACTTCTTTCAAAACCATTCTCATGGGAATATGAATCAATCTTAAAGTACCATGTCTGTGACGCTTGCTTTAAGAAATAGAGTGCCTTTTTAAAACTTGTAGACCTTATCTTCTTTACCATCAACTACAAACCTTCAGGCTGTGAGACATAGACCTCCTCTCTCAAATCACCATTTCAAAAGGTAAATTTATCATCGAATTGGTACAGTAGCCAATTAAAATTAGCAGCCAAGCCTAAAAAAGTTCTCACAGTTTTAAATAGGGCAATAGGAGAAAATGTTTCTTCAAAGTTAGTACCTTGTTGTTGGGAATAACCCTTTGCGATGTGCCTTGCCTTGTGTTTTTGGATGCTGCTATCAACATATACTTTTAAACAGCCATTTGAGCCCAATAGCTTTCTTTACTTTTGGCAAATTTACCAAGCCCCATGTGTGATTCTTTTGAATAGACAACAACTCCTCGTCCATAGCTTTGCACCATATATCCTTTCTCTTCAGCATCTTTTAAATAAATACGATCTGAAAGAAGTAAAGCAAAATTACTAGATGTATTTTCAACATATGTGGGATTTTGTTTTTTATCCCTTGTTGATCTTCTTAATGCAGTTGTCTTAGTTGATGGTTCTTTCAATGTTGAAGATGTTGCTGGTGCAATTGATGAGACACTCGATAGACTTGTCAAAACAGGATATGCTCCATACTCTTGATGAACAATATTGTCAGAAGGTAGAAATTAAATATTTGAACTTTCATTTCCTGAATTAAAGTTCCAACTTGCATCTTCATTGAACACAACATTTTTATTTACCATTTTCTCACTCACTTGATTATATAACTTATAGGCTTTGGGTTGTGTTCTATATCCAATAAAGATATATTTTTTACATGTGAGAAAATCCTTTAACAATTCCATTGATGCTAATCTTGAAGAAAATTAGATCATAAAACATTCTTTTACATAAATCAGGCACAACTTTTCATGAAAACATCTTTCATAGATTCAAGCTTCTTTATAAATTCATATCTTTTAGGATTGATAATCAAGAATAATGCCTGGGTTCATGTGAAATAAATAGTAAAATAGGTGATTGATTCAGAATTGATAATAAGATTAAAATCATACAATTGAATCAACACAATTTGAACCTATGAATAATTGAATGAAAACCTAATCAATTTTGGTGAAATTGAACTTGGAGAATTGAGAAGTTCTTGGGGCAATGGATGAATGAAACACATTGATGAAACCCTACATTCCTTGAGGATCAAAGCCCAAAATAAATGGAGGAATTGGAGACTTGAAGCTTGAAACCCTAGGTGTGTACTTAATTGATCTTAAGAGAATTTGGAGAGGATAAGTGTGGATAGGATTGGGGATTTGAGTGAATGTGAGAGTTGGGGTAATTATAAGGGTAAAATGGTAGTTATAGGACTTAAAATTAGGGTCAAAACAACATAGTATAGGTATTAAATTCAAAGGAAAAGAGCCAAATACCCTTAAGAAATAACTGTCGGAGAACCATACGGTTTGGACTAACGGACCGTAGAAATTCCTATGGACCATACTGGTAAACCGTAGGTCAAGTTACTAGGGACTAAAATTGGACAGCTTTCTACGACACCCTTCTACTTACCGTCTAAATTCCTACGGTCCATAGACCTCATCCATAGATATCAACTTTAACCTCAAAACCTTTCTAAGTCTGAACCTTTCTATGGAACCCATCTACGATCCATTGAACATCCTACGACCCATCTTGTCCATTAGTATATCAAACTTCATAAACTTGAATTTGTCAAATATTAACCTCATTCCTCCGAGTTCCATCTACGAGCTGTAGACTGGGATTCAACTAGTAGCCAGAAATAAAAATATTTTCCTTTCCTTTTGACTTTCCAATTTTTGAGGTGTTACACATCGACAATGCTTGTTGGTAATATGACTTACACTATTATTTTTTCAAACAAATCATTATTTCTGATTGAACCAAAGGTATTCGAAAGTACATATTATGTTCGAGATGTATGGCCATCTGTTTCTAAGTTGGACCCTAAGGCATTGAAGTGTGTGTTTCTTGGGTTATTCCCGTCTTCAAAAGGTGTAACAATGTTATTTTACTTAAATTTGAAGATATATGGTGTCAAATGATATGATATTTTTAGAGATTACACCATTTTTCTATACTCCACCTAAAACCACAAGTTAGGAGGAGGAAGATAAGTGGTTTGTTTATCAGGTTTCTCATGTTGTGGAATCAAGTGATGTTATTCTTCAATCTCCTAGTAACTCTATGCACATGTTCCAACAAGACCGCCAATTTTTCAAGTTTATTCAAGGAGTCAAGAGACTCATGATACATGCCCTGCACCAACTCATCCTCCAGAAAATGTTGACCTCTCTATTGCTCTTTATAAAGCTACTAGGACTTGCAAATCCACATATACTATTGCTAGTTTTGTTTCCAATGATCGATTATCTCCTATATCTAGATCCTTGATTGCTTCTCTAGAATGTGTTTCTGTACCCAAAACAGTGAAGGAGACTTTGCATCATCCTGGATGGTCAAATGTGATGCTTAAGGAAATATATGCATTAGATGAAAATCACATATGAGATTTGGTGGATTTACCCAATGTGAAGAAACTAGTAGGATGTAAGTGGGTGTTCACAATTAAAGTTAAGGCCAAGCTTGTAGCTAAATGATATGCTCAGACTTATAGGGTGGAATATTTAGACACTTTTTCTCCGATTGGCAAACTCACTTATGTACTCTTGTTCATTTCTCTAGTTGCTTTTGGGAATTGGCCTTTACATCAGTTGGATATCAAGAATGCATTTCTTCATAGTTACCTTCAAGAGAAAGTGTATATGGAGAAACCATCCATTTTTTTCTCTTGAAGAGTATAGGAAAGTGTGTTATTTGAAAAAGTCCGTGTATGGCTTGAAGAAAAGTCCGCAAGCTTGGTTTGGCAAGTTCAGTGAGGTAGTTTAAGAGTTTGAACTGAAAATGAGTACATGTGATTGCTCTGTCCTCTACTAAAAATATGAAGTTGACACTATCATTTTTGTTGTATATGTTGATGACATTGTCATCAAAGAAGGTGATTCTGAGGGGATCTCATCCCTTAAGTCTTGCTTGCATGCTCAGATTCATTATAATGACTTCGGCCAGTTGAAATATTTTTGGGAGTAGAAGTAAATAAAACTAAGAAGGGAATTCTTCTTCTATCTTAGATAAAGTATACTCTTGACCTACTTACAGAAACTGGAAAAATGGTAGCCAAACCTTGTAATACTATAGTGGTTCCCAATGTGCATCTTATGAAAGATGATGACGGCCTTTTGATAATCCAGAGAGGTATAAGAGGATAGTTAGGAAGTTAAACTACCTCATAATGACTCATTCGAATATTGTCTTTGCGGTGTTGTAAGTCAGTTTATGCTTACACCTACGGTCAAATATTGGGCAACTTTGGAACAGATTCATTCTTACTTAAAAGGAGCTCTTGGACTTGGCATATTGTATAGAAGTCACACCTATACTCGTATTAAGTGTTTTGTAAATGTTGATTGGGTTGGTTCCAAAATTAACAAAAGAGTCACTTTATGATATTGTATCTTTGTTGGAGGAAACTTGGTAGTATGGAGAGTAAGAAGCAAAGTTTTGTATCTAGATCCAGTGCATAATTTGAGTACAAAGCTATGTCATAGTCTACGTGTGAAATCATGTGGATTTATCATCTTTTAACTGAAATGGGGTTGAAGCATCATACACCAACAAAATATTAGTGTGATAATCAAACTGGTCTTCATGTTACCTTAAACTCAGTGTATCATGAAAGACTAAACATATTGAAGTTAATTGTCACTTTATTGATGAGAAGATTCAAGAAAACACGATTTCTACTAGCTATGTGAAGACAAGAGAGCAACTAGCTGATTTTCATACAAAGGTGGTTAATTGAACTCGAGTTGATTGCCTTTGCAACAAGTTGGGCATGATTAATATACATGCACCAACTTGAGTAAGAGTGTTAATATATATATATAAACATCATATTAGTAGCGTGCATAGGCATAAATTTAGCTAGTAGATCTGTAGGAATCTTGCATAATTAGCTAGCAGATTGGTTGGAATCCCTTTTTATTTTGTTTCCTAAATTAGCCCCTAATGTATTGTATTTAATTATTTATATATTGCTTACCTATTGGAATAAGACATCAACTCCTATTTCGATTATAACTATTATGGGAAGAGTGAACAAAACATGATTAGACAAGCAACAATAGGCAAAAGAGATGGGGTGATCTTAAATTCCTGTTCATCATGACTTCTTCAGCTTTGCCCTTTTTATCTCAATTTTCTAGCTTCTTTTGATCTTAAATCCCTATTCATCACGAACTTCTTCAAATGCCTGTGCAATGAATCCTTTTGCCATACACGTCATTAGAAATCATGGAACCAAGTCTGTCAGTAATTCATGCTTAAAGGTTCAACAAATTGGAAAAATTCCAACTTAATAAAAGTCTTCTACACACTCATGTTACTGCATTAAAACCATATGAATGAATTTTGTATAGGCACTTCATTCCATAGTGACTCTAACTTTCCTCAGATGTGGAATTAAGATTCGAAGTTTTTGTTCCAGATTCTACTTGTTTTAAGCTACTAAGTTCTCAATTAACAAGTTATACTTATTAAACTGATTTCTTTAGAAAAATATAAAGTTTAGGCAATAGTTACTGAATTTTACTGACACTCTACCTAAATCTAGCTCCGACCCTGACTTTCAGCACAACATTTCTAAATCAAAACAAGTATATTCAGTTACTCTTCACAGTTTTAGGGATCTCTAGAGCAGTAAAATTTTATAATCAAGATTAGAGAACACATATTCACAATTATAATTAATAAGAATACAATTAATTTTCTTTCATTATCAGGTTTATTACATAACCAAACCAAATAAAACCCTTCTGTTATTAGGTTGTGGTTGCTCATTATCACTTTTATTTTGGTGATAACTATGAACGTATAATTACCAGTAACCAAAAATATGTCGCAACTTCAAGAGCAACTAACCTCATGACCACCTCCCAGGAAGGGTGCCACTATTGGGAAAGGCAATCACAAAATAAATGTGCACGACAGAGTAATAGCGGAAGAAACTCAACTACAAACTTTCCCTTTGTATTTGAACCAATAGAAGACAAAATAATGCAAGAAAAACACTGTTTGGGGAAGCAAACAAATCAACCAAGCAAACAAAAATAATCAACACATAAGACACCAAATTTAACATAGAAAACCTCTTCGGTGTGAAGTGTAAAACCGACAAGGCAAAATCTCCACCAAAATCAATAAGGGTTACAAAAATGTTCTCCAAAATGGCCACCAATAAAGTGCCAAACAATTATCAATGCAACTACAAGATAGCACCAAAAACTAGATAAATAAAAGGACTAAAATCACTCAATACAGAACTACTGTTCAGAAGAAAAAATATGGATCTTTAGGACTCCAGATCATCCCCACTCAGTTCCAATGAAAGATTAGGTTGAAAGGAAAAAACTCTCCCAAAATCAGCTCTATTGGACAAGAAACGAAGCGGGAATCGCGATTTGAAATTGGCTGCTAGGGCTAGTGCGAAAATCTGCACTCTCTCACTGTTCTCTCTATATGGTTGCAGATCAAACTCTTGTGATTCTTCAAAATAAGGCCTAAAAGAAATTCTTACATATGCACAATAATAATGTGCTTGTGGGCAAAGTGGGCTAACCAAAATTTGGCTTAAATTTATCTATAAAGGAAAGGAAGAAGACCCAAAACCTTGAAATTATATTTATCCACATAGGAAGGGAAAAAGACCCAAAACCTTGAAATTATATTTATCCACCTAGGAAGAGAAAAAGACCCAAAATCCAACAATTACTACCCCTACTGACTATGTGGAGGAAACCTCTATCCCGTCGATCATGCAACATTCTTCAAACTTCCCTCTTGGCAAAGCTTTAGTCATCATGTAGGAACCATTATCATTGGTATGAATTTTTTTAAGTTCAAGCAACTTAGAATCCAACACATCTCAAATCAAATGATACCTCACATCATTGTGTTTAGAACAACCATGAAATGTAGAATTTTTACCAAAGTGAATAGTACTTTGATTGTCTCAATAAAGCATATACCTCTCTCGAGCACAACCAACTTCCCTAAAAAATCTCTTCATCCAGATCAACTCTTTGCAAGATTCAATGCTGCAATAAACTCAACCTCTGTAGTAGATAAAAAAAAACACATTTTTTCAACCGAGATTGCAAAGGCACAGCTCCCCTTGCAAAATTAACCAAGTAGCCTGAAGTAGACTTACGAGTATCAGCATCACTAGCAATGAATGAATCCGTGTAACAACAAAGAATAGGTTCCCATGTACCAAAACACAAAATCAGACTAGAAGTGCCACAAAGTTATCTCATAATCCACTTTACAACATTCCATGCTCTCTTCCCGGATTAGAAAGAAAATGGCTAACAATACCAACAACATGAGCAATATCAGGTCTTGTACACACCATTGCATACATCAAACTACCAAGAGCTTAAGCATAAGAAACTTTCTTCATATCTTCCTTCTCATAATCACCAGAAGGACAATGCTTTGTACTTAATTTGAAGTGCATAGCTTAAGGTGTATAGACAACCTTAGCTTTGTCCATGTTAAATCTATGAAGTACTTTCTGAATGTAATTCTCTTGTGACAATCACAATTTCTTGGCCTCTAAATCACAAACAATTTGCATGCCAAGAATCTACCTTGTTGGTCCTAAGTCTTTCATAGAAAAAGACTTATTCAACTCTTGCTTCAACTTTTTAATCTTGCAAGCATTATGACCAACAACAATCATGTCATCAACATAAAAAAAAACGATGATAAAGTCATTACTAGAGAATTTTTGCACAAAAACACAATTTTGTGAAGAAGTCTTGTTGAAGCCCTGTTGACTCATAAAAGAACCAAACTTCCTGTACCATTGGCTGGGAGCTTGTTTTAGACCTTACAAGCTCTTCTTCAATTTGCAAATATAATTCTCTTTTCCCTTGACTTCAAAGCCTTTTGGCTGCTCCATATAATTTTTTTCATCTAAGTCACCTTGGAGAAAAGCAGTTCTAACATCCATTTGTTTAACCTCTAAGTCTAGATTTGTAGCCAAGCCTAGAACAACACAGATGGATGACATCTTCACAACTGGAGATAATATCTCATCAAAATCAATTCCCCTTTTATAGTTAAAACCCTTCACAACGAATCTAGCCTTGTACCATGGAACTGGGATACCATCTTCATATTTCACCCTAAAATCACAACTTTTTTCAAATCTCTTTGATCTTAAGGTAACATAACCAAATAAAAGGTATGATTATAATGTTGAGATTTCAATTCATCTTCCATAGAATCAAACCACCTTTCTTTTTCTTCACTTTCCATGGCCTCATCAAGAATCTCGGGTTCTCCCGCATCAGTCAAGAGTACATACTAATTGGGGGAATAACGAGATGAAGGTATTTTCTCTCTAGTAAATCTTCTAAGAGAACTCTCTGGAGCATCAATAATAGTTGGTTTCTTACCAACCACATCGTCTTGCATTGAAGCATCAACAACATACTAGTCATTTTGAATATGATCACTATCTTCAATATCAACTTGATTTTCATCATTTTGAAGATTTTCATCATGTGCAGTAGTCAAAGGAACAGGATCAACATGAATGATAATGCTCAACGACACTTCATCCAATTATAAGTGTAGGCGATCGGTAACAAGTATTAACCCAACTAAGAGTTGGGGTCGATCCCACAGGGAGTGATACAGTAGATAAATCGATTAAGAAGTAAAATTGTGTCTTAATCATATGAAGAAGTCAAGGTTTTGCAACATTAAAGTAAATCAGAAAGTTTCAACAATTAATATCAAATGGGGGAATTTAGGTAACCAAATTACGAAAGCTAACATGGGTAGTAAACAAATACAGATTGGACCTTAGGAGTGTGATAAGTTGAATACTAATTTCGTGTAATGGGTGATTACTAGTTACTTATAGATGTTTAATCTTAGTGGGTAGACTAGGTTTTGAGTGCAATAGTCATTTCTCAATCAACTACTTCGTTTCAATTGGGTTCTTTCGAACCTCAATGAGAAAAACACAACCAAACAACCAAAATCTTTAATTAATCCACTCTAAAGACGCAATCAAACCCACTTTCTCAAACTAGATCCTTACAATGCAATCAATACAACTATCAATCAATAATTCGACTCTAATACCTATTTCTCAAGCAGGAATAGAGAACTAAGCTAGAATTGCATTTGCAACTACAATTCTTCAATTGAAGCATGAACAATTGATTGAACCCACTTCGAAACAATAATAAAATCAGTAACTTACAACACCCATTAGCTAATTAGTGCATTCAACTATATAATCACACCCTCAAGGTAAGGGATTTTAGCCAAGCGTAGCGAAAAACAAGAAATCATTACCAATGACGTTTTCCATCTGATTTGCTAACGATCTACAATTCCCAAATGCTAAAATTTCAGCTAGAAATCTTACAATCTCTAAATGTCTACTAAAAAATGTGAATACAATGTTCTAGAATGTAAAGCTCAGAAATCAAGAAGTAAACAATCTGGGAACTCCTTCTCTTCATTTAAGAATTGCATTTATACGTTCTTAGAATTTCAGCACGAAGTCCACTCGGCGAAGTAAGTCGGGTTCACCAACCAGTTCGGCGATGCGCCAAGTTGCTCCTCTTTTCGCCTTTTTGTTTTGGCTTTTTCATCAAAGCATTCTGTAACTTTCGGCGATCCACATCGTCATCGCCAATCCCTTCGACGTGTCGTCAAACTGCTTGTTTGCTCACCAAGTTGGTTTCTTCCATGGGCTGTTATGCTGGAACTCTAGGCAAGGAGAAGGTACACTCGGCAAGTCGCTGAGTGGATTTGGCGAGTCTCAGCTTTTATCCCCTTTAACTTTTTTAGATTTTTGGCTCCTTTTTGCATCATAATGTCCTCGCCTGGCTCTTGAGCCTTCATTGCTGCATATCACCATTTTAACATTAGTTATGAGCATAAAATTGGTATTGAGGACACTAAATCCTTAAATAATATGCCCTAAATAAGTCAAAATCCCAGACTCATCAATCAACTAGGATCTCACTTCTTTGAGAATAAACTTTCTTAGCTTTGTCAAGATCTTCAATTATTTGGTTTTCAAAGAACACATCATCACGGATTATAACATGTTTCTTCTCAACTAGATGAAAGAAACGATAGCCAAATTCATCTTGAGTGTCACGCCCCGAGATACCCCCGAGACGCGGACACGGGAACTAGGATCACAAGTGACCCCAACCTAACCCTGTTGGCATAATCTTGAGCATAGTAAAGATAAAATGAGAAATAAAACTGATGCGGAAGCTAATCATACAAAAATCTGAAATGATGGGGAATACGCATATACTAACTTAATATATAAAATTTGAGAGTTTAATACAAACGAAACATCAGGCTCAAATACTAAGCTGAATCTAACTATGTCTGAAATAAGCCTCTAAACTGAATAGAAATGTTGGGACATGCCCCAACTAGATCTAGCAAAGCTGAAACTAAAGACTAAAAGCGATAAAGATAAACATGTCACTAGTCCTCGAAGAATGAGGACTCACCACTGATGCTGCTGAACTGAAGATCGGGAACCGACCTAAGCGTGATTTGGATGCTGAGAACTTGAACCTACATCACGAGAGGATGTAGCGCAGAGTATGTGTCAGTACTTAAAAGGTACTGAGCATGCATAATTAAGTAAAGCTGAAATAAAAATATAACTGAACAGAGCAATAAATCAATAATATAATCTGAACATGATAAAGATACTGAATACTGAGCTAACTGAATGCAATGACAATTTTATAACATGCTAAGACTGAATACTGACTGTACTGAAATGTGGTAAATGCAATGGAATCTAACTGAGTTGTGAGAGCTACTAATAACCGATAATAAAACCACATGAGCTTAATTTGGAGTCCGATGTATATGCCCCATTGAGAGGACCATATATACCCGACCAAGGGTATAGATGTTGGCATGATCACTAAAATGATGCCTATAGAGGGGACTTACTGACATGCAAACTAAGAATGCGCAATAATATACTGATATGACACATTAAAAAACTAAGGCATGTATATCTAAAATAACTGAAATATCTGACTTAGCATGTGTAATTCAAGAACTAAAGAAATAAACAGCTAGGGTTCTAAAATTCATGCAATAAACGACGTGATAACATGTTAATCTGATTTGGAACATGTAACTAATTAATTAACGATAATCTGCTGAAGTTCTATAAATCCTAGGTCTAGTCATGACAAGGGAATCAAGAATCTGACTGAATTCTAGGGACCTAATGGGGGAAAGGAACCCACTAGTGAAATCCCAAATACCTGGTGACGAATTCCACGGAGAAATCTTTTAATTTCGGGGCTGGAACTGATAGAATCTTACTGTGTTCTTGAACTAGGGCTCTTAATCTCTTTTCTCCTCTTAAGCTCTATTTTTTTATGTTTTGATTAATGATTTTGACTAAGGTAAGTTCTAGTTATGTTTATAGGGTTAAACTGACTAAAACCTCATAATTTAGGGTCTAAACAACGTACTTTAGGGGTCCAACACATAGGGAAAAGACCAAAATGACCTTGACTTAAAAGCTATTAGGACCAACCGATGGACCTGGTCCACGGACCGTGGTCCACCCTACGGTCCGTCCTGGTTTGCTGTCGTTCGGCTCAGAGGATGGGTTCTGCGAACCACGACAAACTTAATCTCCAGATCGTGGGTCAACTACGGTCCGTAGGTCCTGGTCATGGGTCATTGTTTTAGTTTTGTGGCCCACGTTCCAGGGACCTGGTACACGGGCCGTGGTCCCCCCTATGCTCGAGGTTTTCTGGTGTTTTTTTGTAGACCACGTTCCACGGACTATGGTCTAACCTACGATCCGTAGGTGGCACCTTCACTTCCAAAATTGTGCATTTTGGTCTATCTAGACTACGGGTTGTTACATTATCTCCCCCTTGGGAACATTTGTCCTCGAATGAAGACTAAACTAGCTGGAATGGAGGGAAAGAGCACCAAACCATACCACCAAACATAGGAAACTGATTTCTGACTGAACTGAGTTCTAAAACATACAAATACGCTGAAAATGCAGGTACAAATTGAAGGAACATGCTACTAAGACTGAATCTACGCATGAATGACGGAAAAACTGAAGAGGAACAATTAATTCAAGCTGGATTGGAATTAGAAGGAAATAGGTGAGGGTACTTCAACTTCATGGCTGCTTTTGCTTCCCAAGTAGCTCCCTCTACGGACTGACTCCTCCACAAAACCTTGACTGAAGTGACTTCTTTGTTTCTCAATCTTCTAACCTAACGATCAAGAATCTCCACTGGTACATCCTCATAAGAAAGACTATCTTTCACAGCCACACTGTCTAATAGCACTACGGATGGTGGATCACCCACACACTTCTTCAATAGGGAGATGTGAAAGACTGGATGCACTACTGCTAATTCTGCTGGCAACTCTAACTCATAATCCACTTTACCAATCCTTTTCAAAATCTTGTAAGGGCCGACATAACTGGGACTGAACTTCCCTTTCTTGCCAAATCTCATCACCCCTTTCATAGGTGACACTTTCAGGAAAACCCAATCATCAATTTGGAACTTTATTTCCCTTCTTCTTACATCTGCATAAGATTTCTGGCGAATTTGGGTTGTCTTAAGTCTATCTCTAATGAGTTGCACTTTCTCCATAGCATCATGAACCGAATCTAGCCCTATCAAGGCTACTTCACCTACTTCAAACCAACCAACTGGAGATCTACATCTACGCCCATATATTACCTTATAAGGGGCCATCTGAATGTTGGAATGGTAGAGATTGTTATAGGCGAAGCCAATAAGAGGAAGGTGATCATCCCAACTACCCTTCAAGTCGATCACGCAGGCTCTCAACATGTCCTCTAAGGTCGGAACGGTACGCTCTGCTTGACCATCCGTCTGTGGATGAAATGTTGTGCTAAGATTAACCTGAGTACAAAGACCTTTCTAGTGACTTCCAGAAATAAGAGGTAAACCGAGGACCTTTATCTGAGATGATAGATAAAGGAACCCCATGCAACCTGACTATCTCATTAATGTAAAGATTGGCGTAGTCCTCCACCGAATTTGTAGTCTTGACTACCAAAAAGCGAGAAGACTTAGTGACTCTGTCAACTATCACCCAAATCGAGCCATACTGTCTGCGAGTACGAGGTAATCCTGTAATGAAATCCATGTTTATCACTTCCCAGTTCCAAGTAGGAATGTCGATATCTTGTGTAATACCCACTGTTTCTGATGCTCTACATTCACTTACTAACAATTGGGGCACTTAGCCACAAAATGTGCTATATCCCTCTTCATACCATTCCACCAAAAGACTTCCCGCAGATCATGCTACATCTTCGTGGAACCTGGATAAATAGAATACTTAGAGTTATGGGCTTCTACAAGAATATGCTCTCTCAACTCTCCCACATTAGGAACACTTAATCAACCCTGGTAGTGAAGCACACCATCTCCCCCTTGGGGGAAAACCTCAACTCTATGTTGATGGACTGCACCCCAATATTGGATCACTGTATTACGTTTCCTTAACCCTTGCTACCAATGAAGATTCTGACCCATTCTTAACTGTTACACCTCCATCTGATTTGCTCATTAGACGAACTCCTAATCGAGCAAGCCTGTGAAGATCCTTGCTACTTCATTCCTTTCTTCCTCTACATGTGCTACACTACCCATAGATAGTCTACTAAGAGCATTTGCCACTACATTGGCTTTAGTAGGATGGTAATGCACACTCATGTCATAATCCTTAAGGAACTCAAGCCATCTTCTCTGGCGAAGATTTAATTCTTTCTCGGTGAACGCATATTGAAGGCTCTTATGGTCTATGAACACATCTACGTGAACCCCATATAAGTAGAGTCTTCAAATCTTGAGTGCAAACACCACTGCTGCGAGCTCAAGGTTATAAGTCGGATAGTTCTTCTCATGCACCATAAGCTTTCTGGAAGCATAAGCTAATCTTACCTCACTGCATCAACACATAACCTAGGCCAACTTTGGATGCATCACAATAAGTCACATAACCGTTTGAACCCTCTGGTAGAGTCAAAATAAGAGTTGTAGTCAACCTAGTCTTCAGTTCAGTGAAGCTCTTCTCACAATCATTTGACCACTAAAACTTAACATTTTTTTGAGTCAACCTAGTCAATGGAGAGGCTATGGATGAAAATCCTTCCACGAACCTTCTGTAATAACCTGCTAAACCAAGAAATTTTTTATATCTGTAGGAGAGGTAGGTCTGGGACATTGTTTCACTGCTTCTATCTTTTGAGAATCCACTCAGATTACTTCGCTAGACACAATGTGACCAAGGAAAGCAACAGATTAGAACGAAAACTCACATTTGCTAAACTTAGCAAACAACTGGCGATCCTTGAGAGTTTGCGGAACAACCCTCAAATGAGTCGCATGTTTTTCCTCATTCCTAGAATAAATGAGGACATCATCAATAAAGATGATAACAAAAAAGTCCAAATACAGCTTGATCACTCTGTTCATCAAATCCATGAAAGGTGCAGGAGCATTGGTTAGTCCAAATGACATAATAACAAATTCATAATGACCATACCGAGTTCTAAAAGTTGTCTTCGAAATGTCACTATCTCTGACTTTAAGCTAATGATAACCCGATCCGAGGTCTATCTTTGAGAAATGATGAGCACCCTGAAGTTGGTCAAAAAAGTCATGAATCCTGGGGATAGGATACTTATACTTGATTGTTACTTCGTTCAACTGTCGATAGTTAATGCACATTTTGAGAGAACCATCTTGCTTCTTTACGAACAACACGGGTGCACCCCATGGCGAGATACTAGGTCTGAAAAAGCCCTTATCTAGAAGGTCTTTCAACTGCTCTTTCAATTCCTTAAGCTCAGCTGGAGCCATTCTGTAAGGAGGAATAGAGATAGGCTGGGTATCTGGAAGGAGATCAATTCCAAAGTCGATTTCCCTATCGAGAGGAACTCCGAGAAGATCTTCTGGAAACACTTCTGGGAATTCATTAACCACAGGAACTGACTCAAGAGTTGGGGTTTTAGAGCTTGAATCCTTAACCCGAACTAGATGATAGAAATAACCCTTAGAGATCATCTTTCTGGCCTTAAGGTAAGAAATGAATCGACCCATAGGCGCTAAGCTACTACCCTTCCATTCTAAGATTGGTTCGTCTGGAAACTGAAAATGAACAATCCTAGTTCTACAATCGACTGAGGCAGAACATGAATGTAACCAATCCATGCCTAGAATGATATCAAATTCTACCATTTCTAACTCTACATGATCTGTTGAGGTGACTTTCTGGGAGACTGTGACAGGGCAGTTTCTGTATACCATCTAGCTATAACTGGGTCACCGACTAAAGTAGAGACTGAGAAGGGTTCTGAAAGAGTTTCTGGACTGACACCTAAGATTACGGCTATATTGGGAGTTACAAAGGTAAGAGTGCCCCCTGGATCTTTCCACTAACTGTACCATATGTGAGCCACATCCTTAAGCTCGTAGGATGCCAACTCAACCCTACCATTACCAGTCACTTGCATCACTCCAAAGATTTTCTTAACCTCATCAGTGAAGTTCTGTGGGTCTTCATCAACTTGTGACCCTAAAACTCAAGCAGATTCATCCTTACAAAATGTCGAACCTTAGCTGCCACTGATCCACCATTTCTATTAGTAGGAATTGTAACTTGCTGATTGTTCTTGTTATCATACTCTGCGCCAAAAGTTGAATGGCATTCTGAAACTCTGTGTTTGAAACTTCATGGTCTGGGACTAGAGGAATTGCATTAGCATTCCATGCGTAATCTCTATGAGGAGGCATGATCTTAAGCGCATAACAATGGATTAGAAACGAGATCATACCAATGCACGATAGCAGTATCAAGAAAGTGAAGTTTTCCTAAAACACTTCATAACCTCCCTCTCATTAGATGTGGTGCACTTCACACCCATCAAAAGTACTCTACCTAGTGCGGTTTTTCAGACATCCTAGGACTCTTAAACCTAGTCCTCTGATACCAAGTTTGTCACACACCGAGCTACCCCCAGGACGTGGACACGGGACCTAGGATCATAAGTGACCCCAAGCTAACCTTGCTGGCATAATCCTGAGCATACTAAAGATAAAATGAGAAATAGTACTTATGCGGAAACTAATCATACGAGAATATGAAATGATGGGGAATACCCATATACAAACTGAATGTATAAAATCTTATAGTTTAATACAAACGAAACATCAAACTCAATTACTAAGTTGAATCTAACTATATCTAAAATAAGCCTCTAAACTGAATAGAAATGTTGGGATATGCCCCAACTAGATCTATAAAACCTGAAACTAAAGACTAAAAGCGATAAAGATAAACATGTCACTAGTCCTCGAAGAATAAGGACTCACCACTGATGCTGTTGAACTGAAGATTGGGAACCGACATAAACATGATCTGGATGCTGAGAACATGAACCTACATCAAGAGAAGATGTAGCGCAGAGTATGCGTCAGTACTTGAATGGTACTGAGCATGCAGGATAGAGTAAAGCTGAAATAAACATATAACTGGACAGAGCAATAAATCAATAACATAATATGAACATGATAAAGATACTGAATACTGAGCTAATTGAATGCAATGACCATTTTATAAAATGCTAAGATTGAATACTGACTGTACTGAAATGTGGTCAATGCAATGGAATCTGATTGAGCTATGGGAGCTACTAATAACCGCTAATACAACCACATGAGCTAAATGTGGAGTCAGATGTATACTCCCCATCTAGAGAAGCCAATATACTCGGCCAAAGGTATAGAGACATGCTGACGTGATCACTAAAATGATGCCCATAGAGGGGACTTACAACCTAAGTGGCTCGTAGTTTTGGGATAATTTGGGTATACTGAACCCTAGTCCAACTCGGTATTATGCTACTCCCAATAGATTAAGTGATTTACACATTATGAATGGATTTCTGTATTTTACTGGATAGCTCAAACTGACATGCAAAATGAGAATGTGCATTAATATACTTATATGACACATTCAAAAACTGAGGCATGTATATCTGAAATAACTGGAATATCTGACCTAGCATCTGTAATTCAAGAACTAAAGAAATACGTAGCGAGGGTTCTGAAATTAATGCAATAAACAAAGTGATAACATGATAATCTAATTTTGAACATGTAACTAACACATTAACGATAATCTGCTGAACTTCTAGAAACCCTAGGTCTAGTCATGAAAAAGGAATCAAAAATCTGACTGAATTCTAGGGACCTAATGGGTGAAAGGAACCCACTAGTAAAATCCCACATACCTAGTGACGAATTCCATGGAGAAATATTTTGATTTCGGGGCTGGAACGGATGGAATCTTGATGTGTTCTTGAACTAGGGTTCTTGACCTCTTTTCTCCTCTCAAGCTCTAATTTTCTAAGTTTTGATTAATGATTTTGACTAAGGTAAGTTCTAGTTACGTTTCTAGGCTTAAACTGACTAAAACCTCATAATTCAGGGTCTAAACGACGTAGTTTAGGGGTCTAACGCATATGGAAAAGACTAAAATGACCTTGACTTAAAAGCTGTCGGGACAAGCCGACGGACTTGGTCCACGGACCGTGGTCTACCCTATGGTCTGTCCTGGTCAGCCGTTGTTCAGCTCAGAGTATGAGTTTTGCGGACCACGTTTCACGGACCTGGTCCACGGACCGTGGTTCAACCTATGGTCCGTAGGTCCTTGTCGTGGGTCAGGGTTTTCTTTTCTACGGACCACGTTCCAGGGACCTGGTCCACGGGTCGTGGTCCCACCTACGGTCAAGATATTTTGGGGTTTTTCTACGGACCACGTTCCACAAACCGTGGTCCAACTTACGATCCGTAGGTGGCCTTTGTAAGTGGCACCTGCACTTCTTGAAATCTGCATTCTGGTCTATCTTGGATATGGGGTGTTACATTGACAATAACCAATAAAGATACATTGCCTAGTTTTAACATCCAACTTTGACCTCTCATCTTTATGGACATGCACAAAGTCTTTACACACAAAAACTTTAAGATGATCATGAAAAACATTCTTACCAGACCAAACTCTGTCAGTGATATCACCATTCAAAGCAACAGTAGGAGTAAAATTAATAATATAGCCAACAATATTGAGTGGTTCTGCCGAAAAGGAATCTGGCACCTGATGAGTTAGGAACTTTGACTCATTATTGGCTTGTTACGTAATGAATTAGTATCCTCAATGCATATTTTGAGTTCAAAACTGATGTTAAATTGTTTATGTGTAGCAATGAAGGCATAAGAACAACGCAAGGACATTAGAATGTGAAAAGAAGCAAAAAAGTTGGAAAAACTAAAGAAAAAAAAGGTTGGACCTCGCAAAAGCCACTCGACGACTCAGCGAGTGAGCCTCCAGTTCACCAAAAATTTCAACGATTTGTCTCATGAACTAACACAACTCGGTGATGGAAAATGCACATCAGCAATGCACCGAATAGAACGCCGAGCTCAACCCAACTAGCCTAATTGAACAAAACAACTGGATGCATGAGTCAAGTAAAAAGGCGATAACACGTAGTAATCGGTGAATCACCAATTTGTTCGGCGATCCCAACTAATTTCTTCATTTAGAATACGTTCTAAAATTTAGGAAACTTCTTGGAAACATATAAATTGATTTTTGAAAAGAGAAAAAAGGGGTTACACTGTTCTTACGAATTTTGGACATAGTTTGACAATACTGAACATTCTTGGAAAGTGTGTTGAGTCATAATTTTTGCATTAAGCATTGGGAATTTTGATCATTTGAATGGAACAATCATTTTGATAACTATATCTTGATTTTCGTTATGTTTTGCTAATCCCCCTTTCCTTAGGGGGTGTGACTATGTAATCTAATGCATAAATTAGCTTATGCGTATTTTTTATTACTAGATTTAATGTTGTTTTGAAATGAGTTGAGTTATTTTTTCGTGTTTTCACTTATGAACTGAAGTTAGTTCAGTTCTAGAATTAGCTCTTGATGCTTGCTTTTGAAAGTTGGGTAGAGTATAATAAATGATTGATAATTGTAATGACTTATGTCTTTACAACCGAGCTTCATAAAGTGGGTTAAGTTAAAGAATTGGGTTGTTTTGTCTTAAGCTTGTTGAGGTTCGAAGGAACTCACTTGAAGCATAATAGTTAATTGAAAAATGACTATTATAGTAAAATCCACCCTACCCATTGATATTCAACGACTTCTAGTAATTACAAATTACCCATTAAGGGAAATTAGTATTTGATTGCTCACACACTCCTAAGGTCCTCTTTATACTTGGTCAAACTCCAAACTATTTGTTTCGTTAACAATTGGATACTAAACTCTCTTGATATTGATCATTGAAACCTATTGTTTTAAATTATATTACATGTTATTTACTTTCGTTCTACAAGAAATTAGAGCACTTCTATACTTTGTACTTGAATTCTTTTCCATATCACTCCTTGTGGGATCGAGCCCAACTCATCATTTGGTTTATACTTCCTAGCAACCGCCTACACTTTAAATTATAAGAGATGTAGTTGAGCGTTATAAAAAATTGCACCGCTGCGGGGGAGTGGTGTTTAGAATTCTTTTATTGAATAATTCTATGAACTAGTTTGGTTGTAGTAGAATTTTCTTATTAGTGTTTTTGTTGTTTGCTCTCTATAGGTGAAGAAATGAGTGTGAATGGAAACAACACTGCTAGCTAACTTGGAAACAATGACGACATTAGAAATTTGCACAATGTCAATGCAGATCAAATAGAAAGTGCCGGTGTTATTCGTTTGCTCCCAATTGTGGGCAACACTATTTTTCATGGGATTGGAACTATGCTTCAGCTGCTCCAAATGAAAGGTTTCTTTGGGTTCCTTGCTCATGAAGATCCTCATTACCACATTCGGAATTTTGTGATTGTGTGTGGATCGTTCTCTTTCAAGAATATCTCTCAAGAGTTAATCTGACTCCATTTGTTTCCCTTCTCTCTAGTTGGGAAAGCAATGAAAAGGTTGGCTAAGCTACCTAGAGGCTCTATTACCTTTTGGGAGGAAATCACGGATGTGTTTTACGAAAGATTTTTTCCTCCCTCGAAGATGGAGAAGTTGAGGAATAACATTCAAAACTTCAAGTGGATTAATGGTGAACCTATTCATGAAATGTGGTTGAGGTTTTAAAAGCTACTTCTCAAATGTCCTACTCATGTATTGTCGGATAGCGTGCTCTTGCAATATTTCTATTGGAATCATACCTTACATAAAGGTGTCGCTGATCAACTTATTTGGGGTGGAATTATTAGACAACCATTTGTCGTGGTGTCAGCTTTACTTGGTGAGATGATCAAGATTACCTGAGTGTGGCATACAAGGAAGGATCAAGTGTCTCCTCTAAGTGTTGGGTTGATGAAAGAAAAAAGGGAAAAGAGCCAAGAGCGCGATGAAAATATGGCCAAGATGATGACCAAATTGGATTTGTTGACGAAACATATCATGTGAGGTGGTCAGAAGGTCGTGAATGCAGTTGGTGCTTGTAGTGGGATGAGTCCGGATGATGCACGATTTGAACTCGTGTATAATGAAGAGGTACAATTTGTGTTGAACCAAACGGTGGTTCTCGTCCGAGCTATCAAAGGTCAGGGGAGAATCAAGGTTGGAGTAAAGATCGTGATGGTGGTTGGAGAGATAGGGAACGAGATTGGTGTGATAAAGATCGTTATGTGCCTCCTCACGACCTTCCAAAACCTAAGGAACCAAATGCCGATCCCGAAAGCTTTCGGACCGAAGATATGCTTGCCCACATCCTAAACAAGGTGGAAGAATCAGATAAAGTGCTCAAGGAGATGAAGGCTGATTTCTCGGATTTGAATCAAACGGTTACCTCTCATTCGGTGTCTATAAAACAATTTGAGACCCAACGGCTCACTTGAATCCGAGGCCAAAAGGGGACCTTCCTAGTGATACCATGGAAAACCCGAAGAATGAAAATGTGCAATGCATGGCCATCGTGACCCGGAGAGGGAAAGTTGTAGAAAGTAATGCAAGTTCAAGCAAATGGATAGCTATTGTTTTTGAGAATGATGCACTTGCCGAAGAGTTGAACAAGGAAGCCTCCAATGAGTTTGATGATGAACTAGAAACTGTTAAGTCCGGTGATGCTCAAAAGTCTAATTTGGGTGTCGTACCTCCCTCGGTACCTACAAAGATGCTGCCAAAAATTAATCTACCATTTCCTCAAGATTGAAAAAGAGAGATGAAGACACAAAGTTACAAAAATTTCTTTCTATCTTCAAAACTCTTTCCCTAAATCTTCCTTTGGTGGTGGCATTGTTAGAAATTCTCGGTTATTCAAAGTCTATGAACGAATCGGTCACAAAAAAGAGAAGTATGGAATGCGAGACAATTGAGGTATCCCATAGTTGTAGTGCCATTATGTTGAACAACGTGGTTGTCAACAAGGATCACCCGGGAGCATTTACTACATCTTGCACTATCGGAATATTTCAATTATGTAAAGCATTATGTGATTTGGGGGCTAGTATAAACTTGATGCCCTATGCCATTTTCAAGAAACTTGGGCTACATGAGCCTAAGCCTACCACTATGCATCTTCTCATGGCCGACCATTATATCAAGCACCCTATTGACATTCATTATGACATTTTGGTGAAGGAAGACAAATATATATTTCTGGCTGATTTTGTGTTCTTCGATTGAGAGATTGATGCCGAGGCCCCTATTATTCTTTGTAGGCCATTTTTGGCCACTTGAAAGCCCTAGTTGATGTGGAAAGTGGTGAGCTAATATCTAGGTAAATGTTGAGGAAGTTACATTCAATATTTGTAAATTGATAAAGAAACCAAGTGACCTCTATGTGATATCAGTCATTGACATGATTAATGAAGAGGTTACTAGCTAGTATAAGTTAAGTCTCTTATGTTGGTGAATCTTTGGTTGCCGTCCTCTTGAACTATGATAGGGAGGAAATTCAAGATTATCATAAGGTAGGGAATGCTCTATCGGGATTAGGTTCTTATTTTAAGAGTCCTTTGAAACATGATATCGATTTGCAGAATAGGGAAGGTCTTCCTGCAAAGCCTTCTATTGAGGAAGCAATAAAGTTAGAATTGAAGGTACTTCCACCTCACCTTCGTTATGTGTTCATGGGAGCCAATAATACTTTCCTTGTTATTATTGCGGTGGATTTGCTTGAATGGAAAGAGCAAGCGCTTATTAGTGTGTTGAAAAGGTTTATCACATCTATTGGGTGGACGATTGCCGAAATGATGAGAATCCCTCCTAGTATTTGTACTAACTAAATTCAATTTTTGGCTAGTGATTGTAAGACAAGTATTGAACATCAAAGGAGGTTGAAATATCGAATGTAAGAAATGGTCAAGAAAGATATTATTAAGTGGCTCAATGTGGGAGTTGTCTACCCTATTGCAGATAGCAAGTAGGTTAGTCCCGTTCAATTCATTCGAAAGAAAGGTGGTATGACCATGGTCCCTAATGAAAAAAGGGAGTTTGTGCCAATATGACTCATTACAGGTTGGTGTATATGTCTGAGCTATCAGAAGTTGAATGTGTGGATCAAGAATGATCATTTCCCGATGCACTTTATGGATCAAATGCTTGATAGACTTGCGGGTCATGGATGGTATTGCTTCTTAGATAGTTACTCCGGTTATAATAAAATCTCCATTGCACCGGAAGATCAAGAAAATACAACATTCACATATCTATGCACCGATGACGTTTCAACGATGTATATCTTTGCCGATATGGTAGAGGATTCGATGGAGGTTTTCATAGATGATTTTTCGGTTGTGGGAGATACATTTGAAGCGTGCCTTGAATACCTTGGTAGAGTCTTTCAAAGATATGTCGAAACAAACCTTGTTCCTAATTGGGAGAAATGTCATTTCATTGTCAAGTAAGGTATTGTATTGGGGCACAAAATTTCAGGGGTAGACATACAAGTTTATCAAGCTAAAGTTGAAGTTATCACCAAGTTGAGTCCTCCTATCTTGGTTAAAGGTGTTAAAAGTTTCTTGGGTCATGATGGTTTCTACTGAAGGTTCATAAAAGATTTCTCTAAGGTGGCTCACCCTCTTTGTAGGCTACTTGAAAAATAAAGCGTCTTCAAATTTGATGAAGCTTGTGTTAAGGTGTTTTTGTGTTTAAAAGAGAAGCTTGTTTCGGCTCCTATTTACTGTTTCTCCCAAATGGAACATTCCATTTGAACTGATGAGTTATGTGAGCGGTGTGGCTTTGGGGGCTGTGCTTGGCCAATGCAAGGGAAATTTGTTTCACCTGGTCTACTATGGAAGCATGACTTTGAATGTAGCTCAAAAGAACTACAATGTCACTAAGAAAGAGTTGTTAGTTGTGGTGTATGCTTTTGGAATATTTATAGCTTATCTTTTGGGGAACAAGGTTGTGGTACACACCAACCTTGGTGTTGTACGTTACTTGATGGCTAAGAAAGATGCAAAACCAAGATTGATTTGATGGGTATTATTGTTGCAAGAGTTTGACGTTGAAGTCAAAGATCGAAAGGGGCATGAGAACCAAGTTGCAGACCACTTGTTAAGGCTTGAAACAAATATGGTTGTTTCCTATGAAAAATATATTAAGGAAGCCTTTCCTGATTAGCCGGTGATGATTGTGTCAAATGGTACTCCGTCTTGGTATGTTGATTTTGCAAATTACGTTGTGTGTGGGATTTTTCAGGATGGGCTGAATTTTTACCAACAAAAGAGGTTCCTTTTTATATGTTTAAGAAGTAATTTTGGGATGTACCTTACCTTTTTCGGCATAATTAGGATATGTGTCCTAGAAGTTGAGGTAGATCCTATTCTTGACACTTGTCATGCGTCACCGGTTGGTGGGCACCATGTCGAAGTGCATACAACTGCTAAGGTACTCCAAAATGGTTATTATTGGCCAACATTATATCAAGATGTGAACCCCCTTGTTAAGAAGTGTGTGCAATGCCAAAAGCAAGGGGGGGTTTTGCGAAGGCATGAATTACCTCTCACTCCTATTCTAGAGGAAGAGTTGTTTGATGTTTGGGGAAGCGATTTCATGGAACTGTTTATGAGTTCTTATGGAAACAAATACGTCTTGGTAGCCATTGATTATGTCTCTAAATGGGCAGAGGTGGTGGCCTTTCCCAACAATGAAGTAAGAAGTGTGGTTCGATTCCTAAAGAGGTACATTTTCATGTGGTTTGGCACTCCACGTGCAATCATTATTGATGGTGGCTCTCATTTTTGTAACCGAATTATCGCATCGTTGTTAATCAAGTATGGAGTCAAGCATAAGGTTGCTACCCCTTATCATCCGCAAACAAGTGGGCAAGTTGAGGTGTCAAACCATGAAATCAAAGGAATCTTGGCCAAGACCGTAAATAAATATCAAACTGATTGGTCCCAAAAGTTAGATAACATTGTTTGGGCATATAAAACTGCATTCAAGACCCTGATTCGTATGTCCATGTATCAATTGGTGTTTGGTAAATCTTGTCATCTACCGGTTGAACTTGAGCATAAAGCTTTGTGGGCCTTGAAGGCCATGAACTTGAATTGGGAGAATGCGTTGAAGGATCGAGTTGACAAACTCCATGCTTTGGAAGAGTTTCGGCTTTGAGCTAATGAGAGTGCAGCCCTTTATAAGGAGAAAATGAAGAAATGACATGACACAAAAATCCTTCATCAAGAGTTTGATGTTGGTAATCTTGTGTTACTTTACAACTATCGTCTGGGGCTCTTTGTGGGAAAATTCAAGTCAAAATAGTCAGGTCCATTCAAAGTAAGTCGCATCTTTGCAAACGGGGCAATCAAAGTTGAGAATGACGATGGGTAAATGTTCAAGGTGAATGGGCAAAGGTTGAAACTTTACTTTGGAGAATGGCCCAATGTGACAGTGATTAATATGGTGTATTTGGATGATACTTGAATGAATGTCCACGTCGTGTCATGATGTTAACTAAGGCACTTCCTAGAAGGCAACCTAAGTTTTACTTTTTGTTATTTGAGTAACGTTTGTTGGATGTGCAGGTTGGAGTTCTTATTTTGGAAGAAAGGCAAAAAGGCAAGGGACTAGAACACTCGCCGAGTCGGCGAATGGTCCACTAAATTGCCCAAATGCATCACCCCTTGAATGTCAAAATTGAGAAAAGCTCTGGATGATTGGGTGAGCTCACATCTCCCTTGGTGAGTCACTAAGTTGGATCGATGGACTCGATCGAGATCACCTTTTTCAGCTACTAAAGGGCTATAGGTTCTGTCAGAGTTGGTGGGCTGAGGCCCATTCAGCGGATTGCTGAACCGACTCGGCGAAGTTAGTAAGGTCATCGATTGGGGAACGAACTGAAGGGTCCCTCGATTTTTAAATTCAAATCCTCTATTTTATTTGAAATTTTTGACTCCTCTGCTCTTTCAACCAAAATTTAAAATACAGTTTATTTGTTTGTTAATCATGCGTGTTGCATCTGAAGAGTCGTGGTGATCTTTTTTATCATTGCCGAGTTTTTCGCTGATTCATTTGAGGTTGGTTTCCCTAATTTTTTTTATTTTAATAATATACTGGTAATGCTAATGGTTAGTGTAATGTGTCTATCATGCTAATTTGAATTTTCTTCCTTCATTGTATGCCCATTGACTCATATAGTTTTAATTCAAAACTGAACATGTTAAATCAATCTTTTAGGCCAATTTGTTTTAGTTCCTCATTTCTGATGTTGAATTTGTTTGTGTTGCATGTTGGCTAGTGTACATATGAAGTCTGAGTAACCCAAATTCGACCAAATGACTTGATTTTGCCCAATAATGGATTGGGTGATTTCGCTTTTAAGGGCAAAATGATCATTTTGTTGAATTTGAATCAATTAGCGGAAGTCTGAGTACACAACCCTAAAACTTCATAGTGGCTAGATTGGAATTTTTGGATATTATGCTTAAATTGATATGCATAGGATGTTGGTTGTAAATAAAAAAATGATTGGGGAAGTGATGCTTTTTCCATTTCGGCAAGCTTCGTCGAGCTCGCCGAGTTGACTCATCGTATCGCCAAATGTCCTCCACATCGCCTATGTGCCAGGTTAATGAGGGGGAGCCGCCGTTACTTGTAGCGTTGACTCTTCAGCTCGCCGAAGTGATTCGGTGGCTCACCGAATCATACTGATATTGCCTTTCTGACCTTTGTTTTCGCTAAAAATTTATGGAACATTTGGTGAGATCTCTCTCAATCATTAAGTGTGCTCGGCGACTCACCGAATTAATATTGGTCTCGCCTTTTTGAATTGAAATTTTGCTTATATTTTCTGTAACATTTGGTGAGTCTTGTTTTGCTCACCGAACCATTTGGCGAGCCTGTCTACATTTTTTGGAGAACTCTATTTCACTTACCCTCTGCAACCACATTTATTCTCTTTTGTGTGATTTTACAACTATGGCTAGACCTAAAGTTCCAGTACGAGGTCCACCACCCTAGAAGAAGGCTAAATGGGTTGTGATGGCGGTGAAAGTTGAGACTCCCTGAACTACTCGTCCTAAACCTCCACAGGCGTGTGGTAAGGGAAATAGTAAAAAGTAGGTCATGTCGGAGTCCAACTAATATGACAGTTTGGGCATTGACTTTGTCTACCTCACATCCTCCGAGTCTGAAAATAAGGAAGTTGCAGGGTCCGAGACTCCAATACATTCTCCGGTGCCCGAATCTGAGTTGGTTAAGGGAAAACGTTCAAAGTTGCGGTCTAAAGAAGCTCATGATCCACTGACATTGCCTCTAGCATCACACGCACAACAAGTGCCTCATGTTCCAACACATCCTCCTCGATCCATGAATAGGATGAAGGTCGTTGGTTTGCAGACAATACTTGAGGAGAAGTGGTTGTTCATTGACGGAGGATGAAAAGATATCCTACAATTTGGGAAACCCTATAGTACAACAAATTCTAGAAGTTCACCGAACCCCAGAATTATGTGCCTACATAGGTTCGAAAATTCAATGAGGGATATGCAAAGTTGATCCGCAAAGGGAAAAAGAAGACAGGGTCGATAGAACCAATTCATTTTGTAGAGATGCGAGGAATGAATGTTAAGTGCAGCGAAACATACATAAATGATGAGTTAGAATGCACGGTATAGACTCGACACTCTTTGGCCGATAAAATCAAGATTGAGACTCTAGATAATCTCAAGGGGTGGCTTGCCCCACTTCTGTTTAATGCCACACCCCTATGGATTGAAGCGGGGGAGTTATTGAGAAGAAGGACCTAAACATCGCGACGTAGTACTGGTTCAGTTTATTAGCAACACATTGATGCCATCACAAAATGAGACCATCATCCGTCATACAAAAGCTACACTTCTGCAGTGTATCATAACCTAGGAGAGGCTAAATCTTGGGTCCATCATTGCACAGAAGATGGTATGAGAGGCAAACAAAATCAAATCTCATTGCCATTTCCAGTTTTGATCAATGCCTTATGTCATTGAGCAGTTCTTCCCTTTGTGGCAAAAACGAATATTGAGGTTACTCCCTCATTTTCTTGTGATAATCCTCGGATTGAAGCAGAGTATATGAAGGATGAGGCAGAAAAGAAGAAAGCTTCGCTGGACACATCCCTTGTAGTTAATGTAGAGTCAATGGAGGCTAGCCATACTCAGTCCATTTTGGCAGTTTATCCCTCATATATACCTGCCCCCTCGTCTTCAACTCCCGCTGCTCCTACTCTTATCTCTCATTTTCCTTTGACTCAGGCCATGATTTACAAAATGGGCACCCTTTCCCATTCAGCTGATGTGAGGGCTTCTCAGGTTGAGGTCATCGTCCTGTCCATGATTGACTGAGCTATAGTTGTTACACTGGATCTCATTCGGAAGGAGTATAGGGAACAATAGGAGTTAATTACGACCCATTGACATGCATTGGATGCCCTCATTGCTCGGGTTGAAGTGTGTGAGATGACAGACGACAAGTCCACTGATTTGACAACCTTATAGGTTGATATTACTGGTTTGCATTGAGATGTGGATAAGTTGAATTTGATGTACATATAGATGTTATGGGGTGGTGTAGATATCCCACAGAACCCGAGTTTTGAGATACCTACGGTTCCAGCTGCTTTTAAGATCCCTCCGACTACTGTGATTGGAGTTGTTATGGCTGATGAGGATGGGGAGTCCGACATCCCCGAGATGAATGAGGAGGAGTTAGAGGCTTGTGAGGATGTCGTGTACCAAGACCTGGAGGATTTGGAGAGTTAATTTCTACGGGTGGTCACGAAGGCATCAATACACGACACATTCATGATTGGTTGTAGTAGGTCTATGCCCATGGAGGAGATTGTTGTGCAGCATTCTGGAGCTGGAATCGAGCAGGGAGATGATGTCCAGGTTAAGACTACCCCAACGACCTAGAGTTAACCTCAGGCTTAGCCTGAAAGGGGGATCTTTACTCTCCTCCCATTTCATTCCTTGTTGATACTTTCAGTTTTTATTTTGCATTGAGGACGTTACTTTTTTCTTTGGAGGGAGGGTGGGGGGGTGAAGGTATTTAGATACTTACTCTTTTGGTTGTATTGTGTACCTATTTCGTTTTTGGGATATTGTATTGTGTTTTTTTTGTTTTTGGCATATTTTATTGCTTTCATTTGAAACCTCTCCATTTTGCCATAGTAGTGAATTTTTTTATTTTGATGTTGATTCATTGACTTCTCTCTCAATTTCATGAATGTGAATGCTAGTTACTATTAACTTTTACATTTCAGTGTTGGTTGTGGTTAATATCGATGAATATAATAGTGCTCTTGACGAACATTATGTTTGAGTTAGTCCAACGAGGCAATTTGAGTTGCATAAGTCTTGTGTAACTCTTAGCATCTCATTGTGACTAGTCGAATGTCAAGGTGAGTCTTGCATTGACAGTTGTATGTGAGCTTAACTTGTAGAGTTGTGACTGATGATTGTGTTGAATGCCATGTGTGGTGAGGATTGATTGAAATGTGTGCATGATGATGCCTATAACTTGCCCCGTTGGTCCAATTGACTAGCATTGGTGAATGAAGGAAATGATCTTAGGCATGAATTTTTTAGAGTTAACGTAATTGTTATACCTTCTTCTGACAACTTTGTGAGTGTGTGAACCTAGCTTGGCACAATTTTAGCCTAACATTTTCTTTGGATGAAACATGAACACAAATGTTTAGACTAGTTGTTGAAATTGCCATATTTATCCCACATGTAACCTTCATAAAGCATTGGTTTGTTTGAATACCCAACTTAGGCCAAAAGCCTAAGTTGGGGGTGTGGTAAGAATGAGAAAAGAAGTCGAGCAAGAAGTCTGTGAATTTCTTCCTTGGGAATATGTGGTGAAGAAAAATTTGCTTCTGTTGTGCATTATTGTGGAGATAAAAGGGGTATTCGATGAGCTATACCAAATTTTTTGTGTGTTATGAATAGGCTAATGATCAATTGTGAATATGAAAAGAATGAAAGAAAAGAAAAAGGAGTGAAATTTTGAGCTTTGCTTTATGAACGTAGAAGTCACTAAGCCGAAATGATCATACCCTTATCCTCAGCCCAATTATAAGCCTTGAAAGACCTTTTTTATCTTGCATAAGCCATGTGATGTGTTGGTTGGAAAATACGGGTAAGCCTATGGGTAAGAGCATGCATGTTTTTCTCATTGGTAGTGTGAGAGTTGATCTCGATTCCTTAATTGTAATCCTTGATTGGATTTGTGAGAGCATGAAATCTTTCTTGATGTGAGGGCATTCTAATACTTTTGTTGGGCATAAATTTGCATTTGAAGTGAGCATTTGTCAGCAGGAAATCTAATTGATGATGGCGAGTCATAGTTGGAAACTTTGAGTGCACAGTTCAACATTGCATGTAAGGATTGAACCTTGTATGCACTTTCATGTTGAGTCTCCAAGAGCACTACTCGTAGACATTCCTATTGACTTGATTGATCTTGTGTTTTACTTGAGGACAAGCAAAAGTTTAAGTTGGAGGTGTTGATAAGTCGGGAATTTCAACTCATTATTGGGTTGTCATGTAATGAATTAGTGTCCTCAATGCCTATTTTGTATATCATAACTTATGTTAAATTATTTATGCAATGAAGGCTTAAGAACAAGGCAAGGACATTACAATGCGAAAAGAAGCGAAAAAGTTGCAAAAGCTGAAGATAAAGAAGGTCGGAGCTCGTAAAAGCCACTCGGCGACTCGCCAACTGAGCCTCTAGCTCACCAAAAAGTCTAGCGAGTTGGCTTATGAACTAAGCCAACTCGATGAAGGAAAATGCACTTTCACGATGCGCCAAGTGGAACAGCGAGCTCAACCCAGCTCACCTAAATGAACAGAACAACAGGATGCAGGATTCTAGCAAAAAGGCGATAAGGCGTAGTAATCAGCGGTTCATCGAGTTGTTCGGCGATCCCCACTAATTTTGTTGTTTGGAATGTGTACTGAAATTTAGGGAAGTTTTTGGAAATGTATAAATTGACTTTTGAAAATAATAAAAAGTGGTTACGCAGTTCTTACAGAATTCTTACCTACTTTGACAATACAGATCATTCTTGGATAGGGTTTTGAGTCTTTATTTTGGCATTGAGCATTGCAGATTTTGATATTTCGAATGGAACATAATTTTGGTAACTATTTCTTGATTTTTCGTTATGTTTGGCTAATCCCCCTTTCCTTAGGGGTGTGACTATGTAATCGAATGCATAAATTAGCTTATGGGTATTGTTAATTACTAGATTTAATGTTGTTTTGAAATAGGTTCAGTTATTTATTCGTGTTTTCACTTATTTAACTGAAGTTCCAAATTCGTTTTTGGAATTAGCTCGTGATGATTTCTTGTGAAATTTGCGTAGAGTATAATAAATGATTGATAAATGTATTGACTTATATCTTTACAACCCAACTTGATCAAATGGGGTAAGTTAAGGAATTGAGTTGTTTTTTATTGTTAAGCTTGTTGATGTTTGAAGGAACTCACTTGAAGCATAATAGCTGATTGAAAAATGACTATTAGAAGTAAAATCCATCCTACCCAATGAAATTCAACGACTTCTTGTAATTAATGGTTACCCATTAAGCAAAATTACTACTCGATTGTTCATACACTCCTAAGGTCTTCTTTGTACTTGTTCAAACTCCATACTATTTGTTTCATGAACAATTGGATACCAAACTTTCTTCATATAGATCATTGAAGCCTAGTGATTTAAAATATGTTACGTGTTATTTACTTTTGTTTTACAAGAAATTAGAGCACTTCTATACTTCGTACTTGAATTCTTTCCCGTATCAATCCTTGTGGGATCGAGCCAACTCATCGTTGGGTTTATACTTGCTAGTGACCGCATACACTTTGAATTATAATTAAGAGGTATAGTTGAGCGTTATTAGCAGCTTAGCATCTGAAAGAATACATCTAACCATCTCAACAAGAGTTTTGTTCATCCTCTCCGCTAAACCATTTAGCTGAGGAGTCTTTGGAGGAGTTTTCTGATGCCGAATACCCTGCTATCTACAATATCTATCTAAAGGACCAATCTACTCACCACCATTATCAGAATGGATACATTTCAATTTCTTCCCTATGTGTCCCTCAACCAAGCTCTGAAAATTCTCGAACATATCAAGTACCTAATTTTTGGACTTCAAAGAGAATACCGAGAATTTTTTAGAATGATCTTCAATAAAAGTCACAAAGTAATGTTCACACCATGAGACTTTATCTTAAAAGGACCATATAAATTAGAATGTACCAACTCTATCAAATCAGGCTTTCTCAAAAGCGGATGACTATGAAAAGAAACTTTTTTATGTTTACCGGCTAAGCAATGAACACATTTGTTCAACATTGCTTGTTTCACACCAGAAAGCAAATTCTTCTTAGCCAAATTGTCCATTCTCTTCTTGCTCATATGACTCAGTCTTCTATTCCATAACTCTGATGAAGTATCATTCTCGACCAAATTTACCGAGCCTCTAAAAATAGAGCCCTGAAAAACGTACAAGTTAGACAACCTGTCACCTCAATCTACAACCATCAAACCTCTAGTAAGATTCCACTGGCCAGCACCAAGGGTATTACCATAACCCTCATCATCATGGTATTCCATAAAAATCAAATTCAAGTAAACATCTAGAGCATCCTAACATTATTAAGAAATCATTCGGAGCCATTGTTACTTTCTAAACAAACTATCCCAATACCAAGAACTGCAACCTCATGACTATTGCCCATTTTTAAAATCCCGAAGTTACATAAGGTATAAGAAGAAAATAATTCCTTCCTGGGAATGACATGAGAAGTACCACCAGAATCAACAAACCAGCTAGACTAATCACGAACAAGATTAACGACATTTTCATCACAAGAAACAAGAATATCATCGTTAGCAACAACAACAACACGATTTTCATTACCGCCTTCTCTCTTTTGTTGTTTCATATATCTCTTGTACCCGAAATAATATTTCTTGATATGCCTATTCTTGTGGCAATAGTCACATGTAGGATTCTTGAATCTAGACATTGACTTTCCTCTACCTTTATCTCTGTCATTCTAACCTCTGAACTTGCTTCTCCCTCTGCCTTCAGTAACCAAAACATTGGAGTATCAAATTGAATAAGATGAGCCTTGAGATATTCTTCTCATCTCTTCAATCAAGACTCCACTCCTAGCATATTACATGATCACAACACCACTGGAGCAAAGTTAGTCAAAGAAACTCGAAGAGTTTCAAAAGTGTCTGGCAAAGTAATAAGAAGCCATAGTCCCTATATTTCTTTATCAAATTTTCACTCATTCCGGATAGCATGTCAAAAACACCCTGAAAATCAATAATATGATCAGAAATAAGAGTGCCTTTTTTATACCTGATATTCATGAATTGTTTTAGCAAAAATAATTTATTATAGGTGTCTCGAGTTTGTCCCACAAACGTCTAGCATGTGTCGCATTAACAATGTACTTTCTAACATTATCTTCAACCCATTGTCTTGTATAGCTACAAACTTACAAGTGCTCAAATTCGCATTCCTTATCAGCCATAGACTGAGGTTTATCAGAAGCAAAAATAGATAAATGCATAGTCTTGAAAAATAAAATATATTTCATCTTGCCGTTCCAAGTATGATAATTACTACCATTCAAACAAACCATCTTGCTCATAGTTGACTCCATTATTCAAAAGGACAATCAACAAACAACCTTGAGCTCTGATACCTGATGAGTCGGGAATTTTGACTCATTTAGGATTTATTATTCAAGGATTTAGTATCTTCAATGCCTCTTTTACACTCATTACATATGTTATATATGTTAATATGCAGCAATGAAGGTTTCAGAGTGGGGCAAGGACATTATGTTCTAAAAGGGAATGAAAAAATTGAAGAAAAAAGAAGCTAGAGCTCAAAAATCCCACTCGGTGACTCGTAGAGTGGGCCTCCAATTTTCCTAAAGTTCCAGCAAAACAGCCCATGGACAACCAACTTAGCAAGCAAATGGGTAATTCGGCGACACCCTGAATCGATCGGTGATAGTAATCAAGTTCACCAAAATTTCCAGAATAATTTGATGAAGAAGCCAAGACAAAAGGCTAAAAGAGGAGAAACTCGGGGGATCGCTAAACTAGTCTGGCGATCGCGACTTACTTCATCGAGTTGACTCTGTACAAAATTTTGCGAACGTCTAAATACAACTTTTGAAAGAAGAGAGAGAGTTCCCACATTCTAGAACATTGTCTTTACATTTTTAGTAGTTTTTGGGATTTAGATTTCAAGATTGTATGTTTAGCTTAAATTTCAACATTTGAGGATTGCAGATCATTAGCAAATCAAATGGAAAACTTTGTTAGTAACAATTTCTTGATTTTCACTATGCTTAGCTAAAACCCTTTATCTTAGGGGTGTGCTCATGAAGTTGAATGCATTAATTCGCTAATGAGTGTTGTTAATTGCTAATTTTAATGTTTTCTTGAAGTGGGTTCAATTAATTGTTTATGTTTTAATTGAGGAGTTAAAGTTGCAAATTCAATTCTAGCTTAGCTCTCTATGCTTGCTTCAGAAATAGGTTATAGCGTAGAATGATTGATTGATAGTTGTATTGATTGCGTATTTAAAATCTTGCTTGAGAAAGTAGGTCTGATTGCATCTTTACTAACCCAGCTTGAAGAGTGGGTTAATTCAAGCATTGGGTTGTTTGGTTGTGTTATGCTTGTTGAGGTTTGAGAGAACTCACTTGAAGCGCAGTAATTGATTGAAAAATGGCTATTGTATTCAAAACCTACCCTACCCATTGAGATTCAACAAGTTTAAGCAACTAGTAATTACCCATTATGTGAATTTAGCATTCGATTGATCACACTACTAAGGTCCAATCTCTATTTGTTTACTTCTCGTGTTAAGTAATCTTTGTCCTAAATTGGCTACCAACCCCCCCTATTTGATATTAGTCGTCGAAACATTATGATTTCTTTTAATGTTGCCAAACCTTTACATATACAAACAATAAGGACATGTTTTTACTTCTTAATTAAATTATCTACTATATCACTCCTTGTGGGATCGACCCTAACTCTTAGTTGGGTTTATTCTTGTTAGCGACCGCCTACACTTAGAATTGGATGAAGTGTAGTTGATCATGGACCATGGCCACACATTAGACGCCTTAATTGCTAGGGTAGAGGCATGTGAGCGGAGTGACATACACGCCACTGATTTGACAGCCTTAAGAGCTGATATTTTTGGACTTCAATGTGATGTGGATAAGCTGAAGTCCATAGACATATCTAAGCTATGGGGTGGAATTGATATTCCTGAGGGGCCCAATTCTATTATTCTTGTTATTTGTGATATTCAGCTGGATCTTGTGACCAAAGACGTAGCTTTAGTTGAGGATGATGTGGAGACCGATACAGAGAAGACAGATGAAGCGGAGCTGGAGGCTCATGATGAGGTGGTGTACGATAGTCTCGAGGGCTTGGAGGGTGCCATAGTCCATATGGTGATGCAGGCTTCTTTGCATGACACGTCCATGATTGGCTCGAGTGGGTCTCTGCTCACGAAGGAGATCGTTAAACAACCTTTCAAAGTAGGAGATCAGCTGAGCACTGGTTCCCCGATTAAGACCACAACAACTACACACAGTTCACCACATGCTTGGCCTAACGGAGGGATCTTGACTCTCCTGGATCTTTACTTATGTTTCAGACATTTATTTTCTTATACATTGAGGACACTGTTTAGTTCTTTTTGGTGGGGGGAAGGTATCTTGACACCTACCCCTTGGGTTGTATTTTGTTTTGTTTTGGATGCTTGTTTGGTTTTACTATTTTTCTGTAAATATTTGTGTCCAAATGTTCTCGTTCGTTATGGCTTAAATTGTGAATGTGGGTTTTAAATCTTATTGATCCACCTCCTGATCACTTGATTTGTGAATGTTTTGGATGTTCTCTTGTAATTTTAAGTGTCAGTTGTGACCAATACCGATGACTTGGATAGTGCTCTTGATGAACAATATGTTATGCTAGTCCAACCAGGAAATTTGAGTTGCATAATTCTTATGTGAACTCTTAGCATCTCATTGTGACTAGGTTATTTGTCGAGGTGAGTTTTTGCAATGATAGTTGCACGCGAGCTTAACTTGTAAAGTCATAATCGATGATTGTGTTAAATACTTTGTGTGGTGAGGTTTACTTGAAATATATGCATGGTGATCTAGAACTTGAACTGTTGGTTCGATTGTCTATTTTTGGTGAATGATGGAAATGATCTTGGGCATAAATCCTTGAGAGTGAACAAAATTTCTATTCTTTTTTGTGTGACTACCTTGGGAGTGTGTGAACTTAGCTTGGCACCATTTGAGCCTAACATTTTCTTTGGATGAAACATGAACACAAATGGCCTTGTCCATCCCACCTAAAACCTTCATGAAGTATGGGCTTGTTTGAATAGCCAACTTAGGACAAAGGCCAAAGTTGGGGGTCTGGTAAGAATGAGGAAAGAAATCGAACATGAAGTTCGTGAAATCCATCCTTTGGAGACTTGTGTTGAAGAAAAGAATGAAAAACATGAAGCACCTCCTTATAAAAAAAAGGAAAGCAACAAGAGAAAAGAAATGAAAAAATTGGTGTTAACTTTGCAGTGTGGAAGGAAAAAGGGTGTCTGATAAGTTTTGTGTGCTTTGATTATGCCAAGGATGGGTTGTGAAGATGAAAATAATGAAAGAAACGGGAAAAAAGTGAAATTTGAGCCATTCTTCATGAAGGTAGAAGTCACTAAGCCAAAATGATCATACATTTACCCTCAACTCAGTTACAAGCCTTGAAAGCCCATTTTGATCCTACATGAGCCGAATGATATGTCAGTTGGAAAATACAGGCAAGCCTATGCGTAAAATTGTGCATGTTTTTCTCATTGAGAGTGTGAGAATAGATTTTGGTTCCTTAAATTGAAATCTTTGATTGGCTTTGTGATACCAGGGAATCATTCTTGGTGTGAGGGCATTCGAATACTCTTGTTGAGAATGAATTTGCATTTAAAGTGAAAATTGTGAGCTTGAACTCTATTTGATGATGGCTAGTCATAGTTTAAACTTTTAGTGCACAATTGAAGATTTCATGTGTAGATTGAACGTCGTGTGCATTCATGTTGAGTCTCAAGTAGCGCTCTATGTGGACATCCATGTTGGCCTGATTAATCTTGTGTTTTACTTGAGGGAAATTAAAAGTTTAAGTTGGGGGTGTTGATGAGTCGGGGATTTCGACTCATTTAGGGTTAATTATTCAAGGATTTAGTGTCTTCAATGCCTGTTCTACGCTCATGACTTATGTTAATATGTTGATATGCAACAATGAAGGTTTCAGAGAGAGAAAAAGACATTATGTTGCGAAAAGGAACAAAAAAGTTGAAAAAGTTGAAGAAAAGAGAAGTTGGAGCTCACAAAACCCACTTGGCGACTCGCAGAGTGGGCCTCTAGCTCGCCTAAAGCTCCAGTAAAACAGCCGATGGACAAAACCAACTAGGCAAACAAATTAATTTTTCGGCGACACGACGAAGTGATCGGCGTTAGTGATAAATCTCGCCAAAAGTTCCAGAATAAATTGATGAAGAAGCCAAGCCAGGCGAGAAGAGGATGAATTCGGCGGATTGCAAAACTGGTCGGCGATCGCGACATACTTCGCTGAGTTGACTCCGAACTAAAATTTTGCAAACATATAAATACAATTTTTGAAAGAGGAGAGAGATTTCCCACACTGTTTACTTCTGAATTTTTGAGAGTTTACATATTCTAGAACATTGTCTTTACATTTTTAGTAGTTTTTGGGATTTAGATTCGGAGATTGTAAGTTTAGCTTGGATTTCTACATTTGAGGATTGCAGATCATTAGCAAATCAGATGGAAAACTTTGTTGGTAACGATTTCTTGGTTTTCACTATGCTTAGCTAAAAACCCTTATCTTAGGGGTGTGATAATGTAGTCGAATACATTAATTAGCTAATGGGTGTTGTTAATTGTTGATTTTAATGTTATTTTGATGTGGGTTCAATTAATTGTTATGTTTTAATTGAGGAATTTAAGTTGCAAATTCAATTCTAGCTTAGTTCTTTATGCTTGCTTGAGAAAGAGGTAATAGAGTAGAATTATTGATTGATAGTTGTATTGATTGCGTCTTTACGAACCCAACTTGAAAGTGTAGGTTAATTAAGGCATTGGGTTGTTTAGTTGTATTATGCTTGTTGAGGTTCGAGAGATATATAGCAAATGCAATCTCGCTATGTTTGAGCCAACAAGTGTAGACAACGCATTGCAAATTCCTGAATGGAGGGCTACCATGGTGGAGGAGCTCAATATGATGCACAAGAATTATACATGGGTACTTGTACCTAGTCTGTCACGCCTCGAAGCTACCCCCAGGGCACGGAAATGGGACCTAGGATGACGAGTGACCCCAAGCTAACCCTGCTTGCATATCATAAGCATAGTTAAAAGTATTGAATTAAGAAAGTACTGTGCGGAAACTGAAATCATCATTAAACTGAAATGATGGGAAATACCCATTACTATTTGAATAAAAATAACTATGAGTTAAATGACAACATAAATATCAAACTTCAAAGCTAAAACTGAATCTAACTATGTTTGAAATAAAGCCTCAACTGACTAAAGATGTTGGGAATTGCCCCAGCTAAATCTAGCAAAACTGAAACTAAGATTGAAAGTAGAATGATAATCATGTCAATCATCCTCGAAGAATGAGGACTCACCACTGGTGCTGCTGAACTGGAGATCGGGAACCGATCTATTCGTTATCTGAATGTTGAGGACCTGAACCTACCTCACTAGATGATGTAAAGCTGAGTATGCAACAGTACTTGAAAGGTACTGAGCATGCATGATAGAAATAAGCTAAACAATATACATAACTGAACAAAGCATACTAAACAATATTAAAAGAAGAGCATGATAACTATATTAAAAATACTGAATGTAAACTAAATTGAATGCAATGACCAAGTTTATAACATGCTAAAACTGAATATTGTACTTTAACTGGTAACCTAGTCGATGCAATAGAATCTGACTTTAGGAGGAGCTAGTAATAACCAACATAAAACCACGTGAGCTAAACGTGGAGTCCAATATATATGCCCCATCGAGAGGATCAAATATACCCTACAAGAGATATAGAGGCATGATTAGCGTGATCACTAAACTGATGCCCACATAGGGGACTTGTAAACCTACAGGGGCACGTAATTCTGTTACTATGAGGGTGACTGACCCTTAGTCCACCCGGGATTAAGCCTACTCCCAACTGATTATGTAAATAATACATTATAACTGAAGTTCTGTAATACCGAATAACTTTGAATATTGACATGTTTACTGAAAATGCAACATTAATGTACTAATAATCAAACATTCTTAACTGAGGCATGTATATCTAAATAAATTGACGTAGAAAGTGTAATCCATGAACTAAATGAATCTGCAAAACTAGGGTTCTGAGTTTTTATGCAAAGAACTAAGCAACAATTCTACGAAAACATGATAATCTGATTTGGATTAGTCTAACAACTGAATCACAACATAAATTCTAAAATTCTAGAAACCCTAGGTCTAACATGATATAGAGAATCAAGAATTTGACTGAACTATAGGAACCTAATGGGTGAAAGGAACCCACTAGTTAAATACCACATACCTGTTGGCGAATTTCATAGAGAAATCTTTTGATTTTGGGGCTGGAACTGAAGGAAACCTTGTTTCGTTCTTGGAGAGGATTGCTCGACTCTCTCTCCTTTTTGTTCAACTTGATGAATTTTTGGATAATGAGTTGAATAGGGTAAGTTCTAATTAGTTACTAGGCTAAAACTGCCTAAAACGACGTAGTTTAGTTGTTAAACGATATAGTTTAGAGGTCTAACACATAATGAAAAGACCAAATGACCGCTGACTTAAAAGCTATCGAAGCCAACCGACGGTCCGTGGACTGACCCACGGTCAGTCCTGTCATCCATCGACTGGCTTTAGAGAGGGGCTATTGAGGGGTCTAATCCACGGACCAAGACCGCGGCCAATGGTCTGACCTAGTATCTGTGGGTCTAGCCGTGGATCAATCCTTAGACATTTTTTCTAGACAATTTCTGAGAAGGGCTGTAGGTGGCCATCCACGGACCCCACCTACGGTCAGTGGGTCACCCTACGGTCCGTGGGTCACCATATGGTCCATGGGTGGTGCCCATCGTTGGCACCTGCAAATTCTGAAAATCTGCATTCTTGACTGTTTAGGATACATGGTGTTACATTATCTCCCCTTTGGGAACATTCATCCTCGAATGAAGAATAAACTAGCTGAAAATGGAAGGAAAGAGCTACAAACTTTACCACTAAGCACTAGAAACTGAAATATAACTGAACTAAGTTCCAAGAACATGCAAATATGCTGAAAATGCAAGTACGCCTGAAGAAACATGATCCTAAGACTGAAGCTTCACATGAATGACTAAAAAACTGGAGATGAACTATTACCTCAAGTTTGAATGGAATTGGAAGGAAAGAGATGAGGATACTTGGCCTTCATGGCTGCTTCTGCTTCCCAAGTAGCTCTCTCTACAAACTAACTCCTCCACAAAACCATAACGGAAGGGACTTCTTTGTTTCTTAACCTTCGAACATGACAATCAAGAATATCAACTGGCACATCCTCATAAAAGTTACTATCCTTCACAGCCATACTATCTAATGGTACTATAGAAGCTGGCTCACCCGCACACTTTCTCAACAACGAAATGTGAAAGACCGGATGCACTACTGCTAGTTCTTCTGCAACTCTAAATCATAAACCACTTTGCCAACTCTTTCAAGGTCTTGTAAGGGTCTACATAACTAGAACTGAGCTTTCCTTTCTTGCCAATTGTCATCATCCCCTTCATAGGTGACACCTTCGGGAAAACCCAATCATCAATTTGGAACTCCAAGTCCCTTCTCCTTACATCTGCATAGGATTTCTGGCGACTCTGGGTTGTCTTAAGTCTATCTCTAATGAGCGGTACTTTTTCCATGGCATCATGAATTGAATCTTGCCCCATCAAGGCTGCTTCACCTACTTCAAACCAACCAACTGGAAATCCACATCTACGCCTACACAATGCCTCATAAGGGGCCATCTGAATGTTAGAACGGTAACTATTATTGTAGGCGAACTCTATAAGAGGAAGGTGATCATCCCAACTACCCTAAAAGTCGATCACAAAAACTCTCAACATGTCCTATAGGGTATGAATGGTACGCTCTGCCTGATCATCCGTCTGTGCATGAAATGCGGTGTTAAGATTAACTTGAGTACCAAGAACTTTCTGAAATGGCTTCCAGAAATGAGAGGTAAATTGAGGACCTCTATCTTAGATAATAGACAAAGGAACCCTATGCAAGCTGACTATCTCATTAATGTAAAGGTTGGTGTAGTCCTCCGCTAAATCTGTCGTCTTAATAGACAAAAAGTGTGCAGACTTATTGACTTTGTTAACTATCACCCAAATGGAGTCATATTGTTTGCGAGTACGAGGTAAACTTGTAATATGTTGACCACTTCCCACTTCCATGTAGGAATGTCAATCTCTTGAGTCATACCTCCTGGTTTCTAATGTTCTACCTTCACTTGATTGCAATTAGAGCACTTAGCCACAACATCTGCTATATCCCTTTTCATACCATTCCACCAAAAGACTTCCCACAGATCACGGTACATCTTAGTGGTGCCAGGATGAATAGAATACCTGGAGTTATAGGCTTCTGCAAGAATCTGTTGTCTCAACTCACCCACCTTAGGAACACATAGTCAACCCTAATAGCGAAGCACACCATCCTCAACTCTCTGCTGATGATCTGCACCCTTTAGTTGAAGCAATATAGGATCACTGTCTTTCTTTTCCATATCCTCCACATCCAATGAAGATTCTGGCCCATTCTGGACTCTTACACCACCATCTGATATGTTCATAAGATGAACTCCTAAAAGAGCAAATCTGTGAACATCTTTTGCTAGTTCTTTTCTTTCTTCCTTAACATGTGCTACACTACCCATAGATAGTCTGCTAAGATCATCTGCTACTACATTGGCCTTACCAGGATGGTAAAGCACATTCATATCATAATCCTTGAGGAACTCAACCTTTTCTTCTGGCGAAGATTCAACTATTTTTGGGTGAACACATGTTGAAGGCTCTTATGGTGTGTGAACACATCTACGTGAACACCATATAAGTAGTGTCTCCAAATCTTTAGTGCAAATACTACGGCTGCAAGCGCGAGGTCATGAGTCGTATAGTTCTTCTCATGCACCTTAAGTTTTCTAGAAGCATAAGTTATATGTAACATTCTAGAAATAGTAGCTTAAACTAGAGCCTAACTCAAGGATTAGAGTCATAAATAGCTCTCGATACTTAAAATAAATATTTTTGGATTAAGGCGTCAAGGTACGACTCCCCAAGGACCAGCCAAGGATCCTTGAGTAGGACCCAAAAACCCCCCTCAAAATTGCCCAAAAAGTAGTCACCTACGTGAGGGACCTACGGGCAGTAGGTGCACCCACACCCCGTAGGTGGGGGTCATGGGTCAAGCACCTCAAAAATAGGTTGCAGTCCCTTGAACCACGGACTTGCAGGATGCAACGTGAGTCCACTCACGGACTGTCGGTCCTGGGTCGTAGGTCACCCTTGAAACTGTCATTTGCAAGTTAAGTCTAGGGGTCTTTTAGGGATTTACTTTTTAATTAATAGTTATGTGGTGTCGTTTTAAGCCTATTTTAAACATCTATATAATTATTTTCCACCTAAATTAACCCATGTAAAATCATAAATCCTAAATACCCGAATCAAAACAAAACCCTCTCCGAAATGATCTCTCTAGAACCCCAAGGAAGAAGAAGAAGATCAAGTTAGGGCTTTAACAAGGAGGATTTTTCATATGATTTTGTTGGATTTATTCACCTAAGGTATCTTAGTCTTTGATTCATGGAATGCTTTCCTCCATGAAGCCCTCAAACCCTCAATTTCAAAGTAGGAAATTCCCTAAAAGCTAGGGTTTTCACTCCAAGTTATGGATTCTTTCTAAAAACATTTTAATGATTTAATTATCATATATTATGATTGAATTGTTGATTATTATGTTTTTTATGATAAAATATCTCATGAATCCATGAAATCCCCATAACCCTAATTTGTGACTTATGATGTGGGTGAATTGTAGTAAGATGAATACTATGAAATTGTACTTGTAGTAGTTTAGTTATTTGAATCATGTTATCATCCATATCTAATGTAGTAATTCTATATAGGTTGGTTGAATGTGATCTACAGTCCTTGAAGGGGAAAACATGAGAATTAGCTATGTGTATGAGACTTGTGTGTATACAATTAGATTGCTTTGAGAGTAAAGTGAATATACTATAATCCAATTGTTGTGTTGATTGGATTATTGTCCTCATGTACACACTTAGGTATTAATACCATGTAATGTGAAAGGTTTTTCACATATAGTGATTCTTAGGTTTCAAGACTAGTCTCACCTATTGAATCTACAAGTTTTAGCATGAGTTTGTTGGATAGAGGGTCAAGACACTCTTCCATAATTATCAATTCAATTCAAGACTTAATATAAAATCAATGGGAATGATACTAGCACCGAGTGGATAATATGAGATGGAAACTCTCACGATAATAGAGGCCGGGTTTCTAGAAACAATCTCTTGGGATGGAAGCCCTCCCATTAGTAGAGGTCGGGTTTTCTAGTAGCAATCCCCTTATCCTATAAACTATGTGCCCTCATAGGTCTTTAGCTAGTGGATCCACCTAAACTAATAGTTTGGTTCTACCTTAGGCAAGTAGGACAACCCCTTTTTGGTGTGGGGTAGACACCGGATTCCATGATTAAGCTCTCATGGTCTATGTCGGTTAAAGTTAATCCCACTATGATAAAATGAACTAGAATATGAGTTATGCACTATAGTTACTCAATAGTTTTTCCGTAGTATGGGTAGGAGTATGGGATATTATTCATACATTGCACAAGGAGACTTTAAGGGTATTTATGGTATGTTTCCATTATGACATGAAGATCAATATGTTTAATATACTTGTGTCTTATGCTTTTGCACTTATTCTCATGATGATTCTTAAACTTGGTAAATTGCATAGTTTTCAACTAAAATGTCCTCCTTTTTAGCATGTTTCAAGGTTTTCATGCATAACTACCATACTTGGTGCATTTTTTGTACTAACCTATATTTCTTCTACATTTTTCTACAAAGTGTAGGTTTCGGTGTTTGGGGTGATCTTTCTTTGGTACAAGCTTGGATCGACTATTCTCTTAGCTTGTGGTGAGTCCTCATGGATCCGAGGATGAGTGATATCTTATTGTTCATTTTCTTTCATTGTATTCCACTTTCATATTTCTATTGTAAGGGTTGTGACCCTATTTGAGACTTCGATTGTAATAGATGGCTAAATGAGACAATATCTAGACTTTGCCTTTGCTTTATGAAAACTTCTTAAGACTTGATATGTATTTCTACTCTTTATTGTTCTTTACTTATGTGATGATATGCTAAGTGGCTTACATGGTGCCTTTAGGGGCATTGTGTGCCTTGTTACGTCTAGGGGGTACCCTTGGGTCGTGACATTATAACCTTACCTCACTACATCAACACACAACCTAGGTCGACACTAGATGCATCACAATAGATCACATAACCATCTGAACCCTCTGGTAGAGTCAAAAGAGAAGTTGTAGTCAACCGAGTTTTCAGTTCTGAGAACCTCTTCTCACACTAATCTGACCACTGAAACTTAACCTTTTTTCTGTGTCAACTTAGTCAATGCAAAAACTATGGATGAAAATCCTTCCACAAACCTTTTGTAAGAACCCGCTAAACCCAAAAACTTTATGATATCTGTGGGAGAGGTAGGTCTGGGCCATTGTTTCACTGCTTCTATTTCCTGAGAATCCACTCGGATCCCTTCACTAGACATAAAATGCCTAAGGAAAGCAACTGAATGCAGCCAAAACTCATATTTGCTAAACTTAGAATATAACTGGCGATCTTTGAGAGGTCCGGTGAGGAGAATGTGAATGAGGCGGTTCACCCTCAAGCTCCTCAAAACCCTCAAGTTCCTATTGAAGAAGGGGCTATGTCTAATGTTGAGATAAGGTCGGCTATTCATAATTTGACACAAGTGTTGGCCACTCAAGTTGCAAGGGATGCTAGGGTGCAAGTGAACCCCAATGCTAGCACTACCGCTTCTAAGATAAGGGATTTCACAAGGATGAATCCCCCTACTTTCTTTCGCTCTAAAGTGGAAGAAGATCCACAAGGGTTCATTGATGAAGTGTTTAAGCTTCTAGAGGCTATGGGTGTGTCTTCTCAAGAAAAGGCGGAGTTAGCCGCCTATCAACTCAAATATGTGGCATAAGTGTGGTATGAACAATGGAAGGAGGGGAGACCTATTAGAGAGGGTCCGATAAGTTGAGCTGCATTCAAGATGGCTTTTCTTGATAGGTTTTTACCCTTGGAACTAAGGGAGAGGAAAATGCAAGAATTCATCAACTTCCGTTAAGGGGGTATGAGTGTGAAAGAGTATGGCCTCATGTTCACTCAATTGTCCAAGCATGCTCCTACTTTGGTGTCAAACTCTAGAGCTACAATCAACAAATTTGTTATGGAGGTGTCTGATCTTGTGGTGAATGAATGTAGGTCGGCTATGCTAATCCCAACCATGGACATTTCTCGTCTTATGGCTCATGCCAAACAAATTAAGGAGCAAGAGCTTCAGCAAGTTGGTAGAGAATTGAAGAGGTCAAGGACCGGTGATGGAAATTCTTCTAAGGTTAGGTTTGAAATCCAAGATAAGTCAAAGTTCAAAAAGTGGTTTTCCAACCAACGTCCTCCTAAAACTCCAAGGGTCAACAAAGGTAAAGTGTCTACCCCCAAGCCTCAAGAAGTAAGAGGTGGTGGTCCTTATGTTGAGAAGCCTATTTGTACAAAGTGTGGTCGAAAACATGAAGGCAAGTGCCTAGTTGGCACGGGTAATTGCTATGGTTGTGGTATGAGGGGCCACATGAAGAGGGACTGCCCTATGCTAAAGGCTCAAGGAAGGGAAAATGCTCAAGTACAAGCAAGTGTCCCAAATCCCAATGCTCCTAAGAAGAATCGCTTCTATGCTCTCCAATCCCGAGGTGATCAAGAGAATTCTCCGGATGTTGTGACCGGTATGCTACAAGTATTTTCAATTAATCTTTATGCATTATTGGATCCCGGTGCCAATTTGTCTTTTGTAACCCCTTTAGTGGCTATAAAGTTTGATATGCTTCCCAATGTCTTAGATAAACCCTTTTTGGTTTCTATCCCGGTGGGTGATTCCATAGTTGCTAAAAAAGTCTATACGGGTTGTCCCATATCATTGCCCAATAGAGTCACTTTGGTTGATTTGGTGGAACTTGATATGTTAGACTTTGATGTTATATTGGGGATGGATTGGCTTCATGCTTGTTTTGCGTCCATAGATTGTAGGACTCGAATTGTGAAGTTTCAATTTCCTAAGTAACCCGTTTTAGAATGGAAGGGAGGAAATTCCGTTCCTAGGGGAAGGATCATTTCATGTCTAAAAGCTTGTAAGTTGATTTCTAAGGGTTGACTCTATCATATTGTGAGGGTCAAGGATCTTGAGTCTGAGATTCCTCCTTCGGAGTCGGTCCCCGTAGTGAAGAATTTACCGGAAGTCTTTCCCGATGACTTACCCATTTCAATCCCTCCTTACCGGATGGCCCCGGCGGAGTTGAAGGAATTAAAAGCTCAACTCAAAGATTTGTTGGATAAGGGTTTCATCCAACCTAGTATATCTCCTTGGGATGCATCGGTGTTATTTGTGAAGAAGAAGGATGGGTCTCTTCGTATGTGTATTGATTACCGACAGTTAAATAAGGTGGCCATTAAGAACAAGTATACACTCCCTAGGATTGATTACTTATTTGATCAACTTCTAGGAGCGAGTTACTTTTCAAAAATTTATTTGAGGACGGGTTATCACCAACTTAGGGTAAGAAGTGTTGATGTTCCGAAAACAGCCTTCCGAACAAGATATGGTCATTTTGAGTTCTTAGTGATGTCCTATGGCCTTACAAATGCCCCGGTGGCTTTCATGGACCTTATGAATCGTGTGTTTAGAAATTTTCTAGACTCATTTGTTATTGTCTTTATTGATGACATCTTGATATACTCTAAAAGTGAGAATGATCACATGAATCATTTGAGGATAGTATTGTAAGCCCTCAAAGATCACCAACTCTATACTATGTTTAGCAAGTGCAATTTTTGGCTGTGATCAGTTGCTTTCCTTGGTCACATTGTTTCTAGTGAGGGTATAGAAGTTGATCCAAAGAAAACCGATGTGATCAAAAGTTGGCCTAGACCTTTGAATCCTTTCGACATCCGAAGCTTTTTGGGTTTGGCCGGTTACTACCGAAGGTTGGTTAAGGGATTTTCATCTATTGCATCTCCATTAACGGTCTTAACTCAAAAGAAGTCCAAGTTCGAGTGGTCGGAATCTTGTGAAAAGAGCTTCTAATTGTTGAAAGATAAGCTCACCTCCGCTATGGTTTTGACCTTACCGGAGGGCACCAAAGGGTTTGTAGTATATTGTGATGCTTCCTGAGTGGGTTTGGGTTGTATCCTCATGTAGTATGGTAAGGTTATAGCATATGCCTCGAGACAACTCAAGGTGCATGAGAAGAATTATCCAACTCATGACCTTGAGCTAGCGGCCGCAGTCTTTGCTTTAAAGATTTGGAGACACTATCTCTATGGGGTACATGTGGATGTGTTTATCGACCACAAGAGTCTTCAATATTTTTTTAGCCAAAAATAATTGAATCTCCGACAAAGGAGGTGGTTGGAACTCTTAAAAGATTATGATATGATTGTCCTTTACCACCCCGGAAAAGCAAATATGGTTGCGGATGCTTTGAGTCGTATATCTATGGGTAGTGTGTCACATGTGGAAGAAGAGAAAAGGGAGTTAGCCCGTGATGTACATAGGCTAGCCCGGTTGGGTGTCCGACTTGAAGATTCCCCAAAATGAGGTGTCATGGTCCGTCATAATTTCGAGTCATCGATTGTTGTTGACGTGAAGTCTAAGCAACATCTTGACCCTATTTTGATGGAACTAAAAGAGTCGGTTCTCGACAAAACAATAGAAACTTTCTCTCAAGGAGAAGATGGGGTGCTTAGGCACCAAGAAAGATTATGTTTGTCGGATATGGATGGCCTAAGAGAGACAATCTTAGAGGAGGCCCATGGGTCCCGATACTCCATCCATCCGTGAGCCACCATAATGTATCGCGACTTACGTGATATTTATTGGTGGAGTGGAATGAAAAGAGACATAGCAGATTTTGTAGCTAGGTGCTCAAATTGCCAACAAGTCAAAGCCAAGCACCAAGGACCGGGAGGTCTAACTGAAGATATTAATACCCCCACTTGGGAGTGGGAAGAGATCAATATGGACTTCGTGGTAGGTTTGCCTCGAACTCATAGGCAACATGATTCCATTTGGGTCATTGTGGATAGATTGACTAAATCAGCCCGTTTCCTTCCCGTCAAGGTTTCTTATTAGGCGGAAGATTATGCTAAGTTGAACATTAAGGAGATTGTGAAATTGCATGGGGCCCCGTTGTCGATTATTTCGGATAGAGGTGCCCAATTAACTTCCCATTTTTGGAGGTCTTTCCAAAGTGGGCTTGGTACTCAAGTGAAACTTAGTACCGTATTTCACCCTCAAACGGATGGTCAAGCGGAATGCACCATCCAAACCCTAGAGGACATGTTGAGACCGTGTGTCATTGACTTCAAAGGTAATTGGGATGACCACCTACCTTTAATAGAATTCTCCTACAACAATACCTATTACTCGAGTATTGCTATGGCACCCTTTGAAGCACTTTATGGTAGAAGGTGTCGATCTCCGATTGGGTGGTTTGAAGTAGGTGGATTTGCTCTTCTTGGTCCCGAGGTAGTCTATGAGGCTACGAAAAAAGTTTGACTTATGAAGGATATGTTGAAAATGGCTCATAGTCGGCAAAAGTCTTATGCCGATAATAGAAAGAGAGATCTTAAATTTGAAGTAGGTGATTGGGTCTACTTGAAGATCTCACCCATCAAAGGGGTGATGTGGTTTGGTAAGAAGGGGAAACTTAGCCCCTGGTATGTTGGGCCTTATGAGATCTTGAAGCGTGTCGGAAAGGTCGCTTATGAGTTGAAATTACCCATCGAATTGGCCCTGGTTCACGCGGTGTTCCATATTTCTATGTTAAAGAAGTGTATAGGTGACCCGATGTCCATTCTCCCTCTAGAAGGTTTAGGGGTGAATGAGAACCTTTCTTATGAGGAGGTTCCGGTCGAAATCCTAGATCGTTAAGTTAAGAAGTTGAGGAATAAAGAGGTTGCTTTGGTAAAAGTCTTATGGAGAAACCACCTAGTTGAGGGTGCAACATGGGAGGCCGAAGCCGACATGAAGTCCCACTACCCTCATCTTTTTCCTCCTACTCCTAGCCATAGTTGAGGTTAGTAATCTCTCTTAATTTGGTATAAATTGAAAATCATGTGTGTTGATGATTATGACATGATTTCCTTGTATTTGCATATTTCATGCTTAAGTTGTATTTTGACTTTTCATGAATTTTGTTTCTCATGGTTGATATTGCACCCATAGATGTTGTGTGATGTTGTCTTCATGAGAGTTGTAATAAGCATGCTTGATGTTGTCTTGTTGATTGGTTAATATATATGTTTATGCTCATTGAATATGGAGAAGGTAGTTCCTCCTATACTTATGTGAAGTAAAGGGTTTTGAGCATAGTGATGTTGTGGATTAAATTCCTATATGATATGATGATATGATGTTGTTGATGTGACTGGTTGTTGTGCTGCTAGTTTGAGTTATTGTCTCCCTAGAAAGAAGTCCAAGTGACATTCGGGGACGAATGTTCCTAAGGGGGGGATATTGTAACACCCCGGAAATTCTATGACTTAAGTTAGAGCCTCACCTTATGAATAATGACTTAAAAATAGTTAAAATTATGTTTATAAACCTAAACTAATGTAATTGACTTGGTTTGGAAAAGTAAAAGTCTAAACGTCAAGAAATGACCACGACGTCCGGAAACTAGAGAAGAATGTGTTCTAGTGTGTCCTTAGGTTTTGGGCAGGTTTGGGAGTGTCGTATGATGGTATAATCTGGTGAAAAGATTTAAAATAGGTAAATATATTTTCCTAGAGTCAAAACGTTCGAATACGACTCCCCGAGGCCGCCCTAAGGGGCCCCGAGAAGGACTCCAACCTTAGCCAAGCAAGCTACCAAGGCAGCTTGCAGATTGCACTTGGAGGGAATAGCTGCGCGTCGCGCACTTGCTGCCCCAAGGAGCAAAAATACAGTTCGCGACGCCATCGTGTCGCGGAATCTATTGTCTCAAAATTTAATTCCAAATATCTTCAGGGAAAGCTCCGCGTCGCAGACCTGTTCCTCCACGAAAATGCAGAAATTCAGAAATCTATTTTTACTTCATTAAAGAGTACATTTAAGTGAGGGGTATTTAGGGTACTTTAGGGAACGTGTATATTATGATTTTTAAGTCAATTTACCTCACTTTTATCACTCTAACACAAACCCCAATGATCTAATCTTAAAGTTCCTCCTTCTCTCTACTCTCTCTCTCTTCTCAAGAACTCCATTGAAAAAGATTGGAACTTCAAGAAGAAGACCAACTCTCCAAGGTTTCAACTTGGATTTTCGTGGTTAATTCATCTATAAGGTATGGTTGCTTATCACTCTTGGGATTCCTTTCCCCAAGAGGCCCCTTCAAGATGAATTTCAAAATCTCCA
>JAJOOE010005052.1:0-14310 GCA_036250405.1 Solanum raphanifolium
TGTGGTCTTAAACATGCCACGTGGAAAGCAAAAAGTAAAATGTTACCAAAAAAGGAAAGAGGTCATTTTTTTGAAACTGACTAAAAAGGAAAGGAGGTCATTCTTTGTGAAACGGAGGGAGTATGTTTTATTCGAAACAATCAACTACATAATAAGTCATTCATTTGTTGAGGCAGTAGAAATCTTTGAATGGCTAAATAATTCCTAGAATAGTATAGGATGTAAAGTAAAAGTGCTAATATATAAATAAAATATATTATCAACTAATAATATTATTTTTTATATACCGTCAAGCATCATTATAACGATTATTTATTATATCGATATTTCACTATAACGATATGATTTTCTCTAGAATTAATGTTTCATTTTATATTTTGCTTTTTTGTCATAACATTCTTCCTAAACAACAATAACATTCATTATAGTAGTATAATCTTGATAAAATTACTCATTTATAACAGTCGTACACAAATATTATGTAAGAAATATATACGTATAAAATAAAATATTAAAATATTTATAGTAATCATAATTACTGACATGCACTTAGCAAATGTCAATTACGAATAACTGAAATGAAAAAAATATATTTTATTTCAATTACGAATAACTGAAATGAAAAAAATATATTTAAATGGAGTCCATTAGTTATGGACATAAATTTACGAGGAAAGACTACTGATGTTTGCTTCTTTTTTTACATTTATACTCTTTCTAATTTTGGGTGCATTTGTTTATAACAACTAAATGAGATCTAAACATCAAACACTAGTATATATATATCCATGAAACATCAGACAAACACTGTTTTTGTTTTATTCATTGACCTAGAAAATCGTGTATGATAAAGTTCCTATAGAGATGTTTGGAGTCTAAAGGTGTACATGATACTTACGTCAGGCCAATTATAAATATCTACAATGAAGTCAAGCTCCAAGGTGATTAGACAAGATATGAAGCGATTACTTCAACCTACTGAGGACATGATCAGATAGAAATTAATATCGATATATAGATTGAGAATTAAGATAGAAGTTGGTTAGTAGGTAGCTATATAGATAAGTGTTATCGGAGAGGCAGTGATCTAACCTCCTCTCATCTTCTCCTTATTAATAGTATTATATATTTAGTAATCGTGTAATTTATCTTATTCTTCAATATGTATTACTGTTTGTTGCTTAATTTATTTTGTACCTTGTTGTTTTGCTATCATTTTCTTACTACCCTACTTTGAAAACTTATGTTTGAGCCAATGGTCTCAGAAACAACCTCTTTACCCTTGCAAAAATATATATTGCACCTCAAATTCCACTTAAAAAACTACACTATATATTATTGATTATAATTTGCACTTTCTAATTTTATCTTTAATAGCATCCTCTTGTAATAAGAGCTTTATTGCATATTTAAAATCATAAATTCTAATTATTATTTTTGATATGTGATGTAGAGTCTTGTTTACTTTTAAAATTTTATGACCACTCAAATACCATGCAACGTTCATTATAATAAAAATAACTTTTAGCGGTAATAAATAAACACATTAATAAAGAGTGCTAAAGTTTTTATCGACATTAGTTAAGTACTATCATTAGATTCAATGTCGCTAAAGACTTTAGGGACATATATAAAGAGTACTAATTGCCGCAAAACTACATATTTAGAGATAATTGAGCTATTGTCGTTAATTAATTGTCGCTAAAGATTATTTTTGATGCCGTGGTTAGAGGTATGATATATGAGGCTGACCACAACATGGACAACCCCACATGTTTGGCCATTTCTTATCTGTATACTTCATGTGATTTCTGATTGTACACATGGCCTATACACAAGGACAATTGCTTTAATTCTTCAAGTTCACGTGGAGGATTAGCAATTAAGACACAATATCGATCTTAGGTTATTCAATCACATTTAATTTACTTAATCAGATAAAGGGTGCATTTATGGCTGAATAAATTGCCTGTTGATTTGTCGGATATTCATCATATAAACTATTACTTATTTTAGGAATCAGTCTAACATCCTTGAAACCAAAGAACACATATGTCCTAATCCTTGTCCATATTGATCTCTTTCTGAATAATTATTTAAGTTATATATATGTGTACATTATAAATTTTAATTAATTTACAAGCAGTAAACATATTGTAAGCCTTAGCCATATTAATTAGCATGTACAAGTTGCTAGATTTACATGACTAAGTAAAGTTTGTAAGCTTTAATTAGTAGTAGAAGTCAAAAATTTTATTAAGGGTGTCTAAGAATACTGATGTGTGTGGCTATCAAAATTAAAAAAAAAAAATATTGTGCTATTTGGGGTTCAAATCCAGAACTCTTTCATTCAAATGGACACCCATTACCACACTGCGTCAAAGGCATAACTTTTGTCAAAAGTGTCTAACTTTAATTAAATATATATCCTTTAAATGTAAAATTTGACATAAATATACAATGTAATTTTCTGACGAAGGATGTCCAACTAGACACTCCTGGGATGGCTATAGCTACGCCCCTAGCTTTAATCACCTACAAGAACTAACCTTCCATTCATTTTAGATAATTAGGTTTGAGAATATGATCATAATCATGTCTTTTTAGAAGATATTCTTTCATATGTCATCTTTAAAAATATCTCTTCAATTTTTTGTATAAGAACCAAGATTAAAGGGTATTTTGGTATATTTTATAAATTTTTAATATTAGAGAACAAAATTTAAATTTTTTTTTTACTTTCTTAAATTACATACCAAATTAAAACATGTCATTCAATTTGAAACGGAAGAATATCTCTTTTTAACATATAAACTGTTATCTTCATTATTTCCCCCTTTAGGCATAATAATAAAAAACAAGAGAGGTTGTAGAAATTCATGATTAAGTTCTTTTCATTACCAAAAATTATCTTACCAAACAAAAATTCTATTAAGAAACTTCTTTACTAGAGAAGAAGTCATTTTCTTTACAACTTACTTCACTTTTAACTTTATATTAATTGCTTTAACTGATAGTTAGATATTATTGTTAACTTTTAGTACCAAAAATTTCATTAAACACTTTTTGGGTATACTAATATTATTGTTAATTTTTAATTTATATATTGTGTTAAAAAATATATATCAAACACACAAACCAATCACGAAAACATGTGTTTCATAATAAGAAAAAGACTCGTATAGTTACACGCCCAGTCCCACTAAAACATCATATTGTTTCTCCAACTGTACTTTTCAATATAGAGATTAATTAGAATATTAAATTCATAATGTATGTAGACATCATTATTGATCCTTAGAAATCTTTGAATGGCTAAATAATTCCTAGAATAGTATAGGATGTAAAGTAAAAGTGCTAATATATAAATAAAATATATTATCAACTAATAATATTATTTTTTATATACCGTCAAGCATCATTATAACGATTATTTATTATATTGATATTTCACTATAACGATATGATTTTCTCTAGAATTAATGTTTCATTTTATATTTTGCTTTTTTGTCATAACATTCTTCCTATAACAACAATAACATTCATTATAGTAGTATAATCTTGATAAAATTACTCATTTATAACAGTCGTACACAAATATTATGTAAGAAATATATACGTATAAAATAAAATATTAAAATATTTATAGTAATCATAATTACTGACATGCACTTAGCAAATGTCAATTACGAATAACTGAAATGAAAAAAATATATTTTATTTCAATTACGAATAACTGAAATGAAAAAAATATATTTTATTTCAATTACGAATAACTGAAATGAAAAAAATATATTTAAATGGAGTCCATTAGTTATGGACATAAATTCACGAGGAAAGACTACTGATGTTTGCTTCTTTTTTTACATTTATACTCTTTCTAATTTTGCGTGCATTTGTTTATAACAGCTAAATGAGATCTAAACATCAAACACTAGTATATATATATCCATGAAACATCAGACAAACACGGTTTTTGTTTTTTTCAATTGTGTTTTATCTTTTGCAAAGTCCACATGAATCCAAAAAATTTAAGGATCTTTGATAATTCTCTTTCATGTGATTTTAGATCGAGATCATTCCTTGTTAATACCTTCACTCACCATGATTTCATATTTAAGTGGTGTATTTGGTGATAAACACACGACATGACCATATAATCACAAGCAAATTAATTCCTTCTCTAATTTTATCCCTAATGCGTGCTACTAATTGACCCAACTCACAAACTTGATCATCAATTTTTATTCTATCTAATCTTATATGATCGTATACATTAACATTTGCATTTCCACGATAGTCATTTGATAAATATGTTGAACTTTATTGACCATTCACACCTAATATATAAACATTATTAATCACATAACACTTCGATAGCACTTTTCCATTTCAACGTAACTTTTCAATTTTAAAATCACAAAAGCGCAATTTAAAAAAAGATAATAATAACTTTGTCAACCGAAAGTAAATATAAGAAAATGACAATGCAATATTTGCTGTTTATTTATTATTATATGCAAGAAATTAAAGGACCACGTGACCCTACAATGACCAAATTGTCTCATTTTCCACTGCCCCATATGTCCCATGTAACATGGAGGAGATTATGGCACCTTTAATTCCCCTCCCTATATAACTTCTCTTAAACCCCTTCTCCATTCACACCAAAAAAAAAAAAAAACTTAGGAAAAAGTACCAATAAATCTCATAAAAAAAACAAAGCCAAAAAGGTATTACTTATCAAAAACTCAAGAAAATTAAGTGATGGAAATAGAATTGGCAAAGTGTGATTGTTGTGGATTGAAAGAAGAGTGTACAATAGAGTACATAAGTGAAGTGAAGGAGAATTTTGAAGGCAAATGGCTATGTGGATTATGTTCAGAAGCTGTTAGAGATGAATTTAATAGAGGAAAAAAGAAGCAATATTTTATTGAAATGGAAGAAGCTTTAAAAGCTCACATGTCATTTTGCAGAAAATATAAGTCTAATAATCCTGCTGTTCATGTAGCTGATGGTATGAGGCAAATGTTAAGAAGAAGGTCAGGTGATTTGTCAACAAATTCTTCTTCTAAGAAGTATACAATTAGATCAATAAGTACATAACAAGTAGGAGATGTATCTTCTTTATGAAACGTATCGGGTTTGAGCATTAATAATATAAAAAAAAATTACTAATATATATACATACACTTTTCTTTTTAATAGATTTTTATATGATATGAATTTGAATCAGTCAGACTTGCGAGTTTCACATATGGTGTAAGTTGAATAAGGCCTCACAATCCCTTTTGATGGCTAAATCTTAATGTACCATCTTTGTGTTGTACATATATAGAATGTTAATATTTTTAGTGGAGAGTACTATTGTTAATAGTTTTGTTTAATTTCTCTTTGTTAGTGTGAGTATATGTTGTTTATTTTTGAGTGAATAGGTTAAAGAGTTCTTAAATTATAGTATTGTTTTGTGAGTTTTATATTTAAATGATTGGATATTTTTATTTTTTTGGACTATAATTCACTGTAGATTAAAAATCTCCTGTTGAATATAACTTGTTAAGAAATACGTGCAGATGAAAAAATTTTTAAAAATTAATCCATCTAGCAAATGAGTTCAGGGGTGGTCTGAATACCGTACCTAATATAATTTAGATACGAAACTTGCTAAATAGTGATTGATTAAGAGATTTTTATAGACTATTCACTCAAATTTTCTCCAAGTCAATTTTTTAAGGTACTTTTACAGTGTAATATTTACGTAGCATGTTATATTCCTTCACAGACTATTTTAATATAAGTTCATGATAGTTTGGAGAATTCTTCAACTTGCAAAATAATGATAATTTGAATTTTTTTTAGCCAATTCAGTCTTTGTTTTTTCCTTTTAAGTCACTGAACTATCATAGTATATTTTTAACAAAAAGGTATTTTTCTACTTTTTCCACATGATAATGAAGTTTTTAATATTAATTCTAAGTGCACACGTCAAAAATAGAAAAAAAGTAAAGTTACTTTAGAATGACTCACTACAACACTTTCTGCTGTAGATAGGATTAGTTCACCCACTTCAATTAGTAATCAAGAAAATGATCTAAGAGACTCAACTAATTACTCACGACTATATATGATTATGATTTCAGCATATAATTAATAGTATGACTTACATAATTAGTTGATTTAATAATATGATATTTCTTGCATCAACAACGAGTTCAATCAGTTGATTAATAAAGCACAACTCAATTATAAATGGGTTGAGATATATAAGCTAAACCAAATTAATATCTATAAAATTTTAAATTTAGTAAAGAGATCATGAATTCACGTGCATCATATATAGGATCGTATATCCATCCAAACATTAGGTTAAGGTGGCTCATGATGATTGGTTCTTCTTTTTGATATAGATTGTCCTAACATTAATATTTTGTGGTTCCTTAGGTACAAAGCAAATAAGTGAGTTGTAAAAAGTAATGCTTTAATCAAATTGACAATGAGGTATAATAGGGACACACATTTGTTGTCGTTCTATAACGATATAATATGTAATTCTGAAAATAGCAATTTTATTTTGGATCTATGAAAGAGATTAAAGGGCTGAAGGTTATTGAAGAATTATAACATCTCTTATATTGGATAAGATAATATAAAAAATTGGTATAAAATTCATAATATAATTAGCTAATATAAATATTTAATAATAGAGTAAGATATGATTATATTTTCTTGCTACCATGAGAAATGTCAAATTATTACACTACAACAAAAACAGCTTTTAGCGGCAATAAATATACATATGAATAAAGAGTGATAAAGTCTTTATGACATTAATTGTTACTGGATCCAGTGTCGCTAAGACTTTAGGAAATTTTACTATAAAAATTGCTAAATATCCCTAAAAATATACTTTTAGCATCAATTAAGCTAACCGCTATTAATTACTTGCTGCTAAAAATTATTTTTGATATAGTGATATTTAATGAATATGCACGTTTTGCCTATTCCTAGCACTAATCACTAATGATAATAAGAGCTAATATTGATTTTGCTCTCTTTGAATTAGGAAATTACACCTAATTACTTTGGAAGTTAATGATCTTGAACTATTGATCTACTTACTTTATTGGTTAACTTTTAATGTCAAAAATGATTATTTGTTAACTTGAAATGTTATCCATCGAATAAACAGACTCAAAAGTTAATTTAATAATCACTCATATACCTCACGTATTGCTATATCATATTGTAGAAAATTATATTCATTGTTCTTAAAAATAAGTGATTTTAAACCGTTGACCCTCACTTATTTCATAAGCAAACTGAAGTTAAAAAAAATAAATTCTTTAATTTAAAGTTCAAATCACCTACCTTAAAGTTAGATCATTCTTGTAAATGAAAAGGAGTTCACAAATTTGAAGTCCCGCCAATTCAAGAACAACAAAAAATTGTGTTAGTGGTTGATTCGACTATTCACAATTCGTCTGTATCGCTTTTAAAGAAAATGACAAAAATAGTCCTTTATGTTTGATAGTAGGTTCAAAATAGTCCTTTAGGTATGCACTTAATAGTTTTGGTCATTTAAGTTTGTCATATTACTTTTAATTTTTGTCAAATATTATCAAATTTTGTTGGTTAGATTTGATAAAAAACCACAAAAGAAAAAAGAAAAAAATGGAAATTAGCGGGAACTTGCATTTAGAGGTATAATATTTGTAGTTTCTCTGATATTCTTACTTTATTTCTAGAGTCTTGTAAAATTTTCTAGGTTTATTTTAGGCTATTTTTAAATATCTCTTAGTGTAATATTTGATGTTGCATATTTTAAAATTTGACGAGACTTTCTTGATATTTATAGTTTAGTTTTTTTGGATATAGTTCACATCAAATCTAACATATATAGTTCATTATTTAGTAAAATATCAGAGAGAGACTAATAACTTGTTTGGTCGGGGAACAAATTATCTTGATATTAATTATCCCAAGATTGTTATCTCACCTTCAATATGCGATAAAAATAATACTACAATTTCGAGATAACAAATCCCAAAATAAGTTATCTTACAAGTTTATTCCTACCAAACATGAAATAAACTCATCTTAAAACGAACGTTTACCCTTTATCTCTCGTACCAGACGAGTCCTAAAAGTGTTAATACCAAAGTGTAATTTTACAAATGAGATTTGAAAAAGACGTTGATGCAATCTTAGCTATAATTTTGTGAGGAAAGTGAAATTATTTTTGATTGATATAAAAATTTAACAAACTCAAAGGATCAAACCGTTAAATATATACTAAGGGACTATTTTCGTCATTTTTTCGCCGCTTCCGCGGATCAAGATCCCGGAGTCGGAGCCGGAGGGGAGTCGGAGTCGGAGTCGGAGTTGGGGCAGAAGTGAAAACAGCTGAATAATGGCGGAAGCTCTCTTCGAGCTGGAAAAAATTCTCATCTCCAGAAAGGTACCATTTTTAAGCACTAATATTCAAATGGACTTTCTTCTTTGCCCTAAATTTCCACTGCTACTGTGCATTAACCTTGAGGAAAATAATCCTTTTTTCCCTTTCTATTTGATTAGGTAATTTGTACTCTTTTTTTTTTCCTCTCTCGATTTTCAGAAATTAAATCAAGGTGCATTAGGTTTTCTAACTAATTTGCTTATTGATATTTATTTGTTTCTGCAATGATATATATTTGTAGGAAGCTCTGACGAGTGAAGAAGCTAAACTTCTTAATTCATGGAAGCAAAATGCTGTAAGAGATTTTGGCATTGGTGCTACCGGTGCTTCCATTGCCACTTGGTTAGGTACATTTCCTAAAGAATTACATTGTCAAGTAAATTATGATTGGAATGTCTTTTGTTAGTTTTACTTGTAATACTTTTAACATAAGCTTCTTTGTAGTTGAGTTTTCCTTGATAAGAGAAGAAAAAAAAAGTAGAAGGAATCAAGATGATGGTGTTTGACTGGATATAGTGTTGAGAAAAAAATAGTTTGATAGGGAAAATATCATATCAAAGGTTAAAATTGAACAGATAAAAGAATTTGAGTTCTTGAAAGAGGTAAAAGTTATATAGAATGATACTATTAGTGGAGTGTTGTCAAACATTTTGGATCGTCCTAATAGAATGAGTCTAGTATAGAATGGGGCAAAGGGAGTATAGTAAAAAAAAAAGGGGTGGGGGGGGTGGGGTGGGGATGTTTCATTGATGCTTTTATGTGAATTTAACTTTGAAGAAAAAGGTCCCTCTTCTACATGTCAGTCACACTTCTTGAAATTTTTTATTAGAAGCTGAGATCATAGAGTACATACGAGTAGAAAGAGGAATTAATGCATCGGATTCGAAAGTATCGAACTTCTCTCGTTTGAAAGGGTGAAAACCATTGAAATGGTATTAGCAATAATAGGAAGATTTGGCAGAAATATGTAAAATACCACCCTAAAAAGATTGTTCCAGAATAAAAGGTAAATGGTCAAAAAAAAAAAAAGGGGAAATGGTTAGAAGAGGTGCTCCAGCAGCTAGAAGAAATAGGGTTATTAGATAAGTCAGAAAACCGGCCTTAATCACTCATTTGTCTAGGTGTTGCTCTGTATTATATCTATTCTGCTTGCACAATTATTTGTTTTCTCCTCTTCTATTATTTGCTTTTATATTTTTGACCAAACACCTAACATAGTTCTCTCAATTTGTTTCTTTGCAGTAATCAGAAGGCTGAATAACCTAGTTCGTATGAACCTGACAGCAGGTAAGCTCAATTTGCAATTTCATTATAATTTTTTCAGAAATTGACTGGGCTTGTTTTTCACATTTTTATCTTTTCTGCATATATGCCAGTCACCCTTGATACACTATCTGGTTTTGGTCCATGTATTAGTGGACTTGGTAGATAGTAATGTATTTTAAGATGCCTTTTAGTGACTCATGTTCAAGTGCTCAGAAGTTTGCTTTTACATATTTGTTGTTAAAAGTAAATATTTAAAAAACTTGAGTATCCATTTAATTCCTTAAGTGGTCACTCAACTCTCAAGTGGATGAAATTACAAGTCACATATCTTTTTATTGTTCAATAAAATCACTCAGCTTACCATTATCTCTTACAAAATAACAGTGACAGAAAAGCCACTTTAGTTAACCCTCTATTTGCTTCTGACCTTTATTCCTGTTTCTGCTCTTTTTCAACTATCTATGTGCTCATTCTCTCCATGCAGTGTAAAAGCTAAAAGATTAGTAATTTGAAGTAATTTTTAAGTAAATTTGGTATATTTAAAGTTTCTTAAAGAATTCATGTCCAAATTTACAGTGATAATTTGATGGTGCCCCTTATCGGGAAAATCTTTCATTTGGCATAGAGGAAGTATAGGATATCAAGTTTCTGGAATTGGGTTTATTCTGGCAACATAATTTTACTACGTAATTTTTTCTGATACTAATTAGTGAGCTCGTACTTAGAAATCAACTAAATAGATCACTGGCTGTTTTATTTGGCTTCTGTCAAATTTTTTATTTTGTTGTGATGAAGCTTATTTTTTCTTTCTTTGTAGTCATTGTGGTTAGTTTGAACTAAGATTATGAATTGAACAAGTTGATAGCGTGAGTGTATGATATCATATCTAGACCATTGTTATTTGTAAGAATAATAGTTAACTTGAATTTTTTTTATTGGGACAATAAAAGTTAAGTTACTTTACTAGGTAATTTTACCAACTTGATTGACCATTTAAGGAAATGACCCCTTAACTTCAAGTGCCTAAATTAAGGATATCATTTAAAGTTCTCTGTTGCCTCACTGCCCTCGTGGGATCTTGCATTTTGAATAAAGGATGTTGATAAAATTATGCTGTAAATTGTATGCTTATGACAAATTTAAGTTGCTAGTTGAAGAGAGATTTATAAGTCTCCTAAATAGCAATGACCCTGAATATGTAGGGAGCACTTCCACCTTAACGGGCCTTTATGTGGCGTGATTCCGGATTAGCCGCGGCCCCAAAACAGGTACTTGAGACCAGGTGGGACTATTACATGTTCCTTTACGTACTATTCAGAGTCATTGCTATTTAGGAGACTTGCTATCTCTCTTAAGCTGCATATTACCATTCTTGTAATGATACACACTGTTCAAAATGCTTATGTGGAGCTCAAAGCTACACAAGATCAAAGTTTATACCAAAACAGAGAACATTTTGCTTTTCTTTTGGTAATTATACTACTTTAATCTTTTGAACTTTCCTCCTTCCAGGTGTTGGTTTCTATTATGGCATTAGGAGATTTTCTAAGTGTGTGGATTCAGAAATTGAACAAATTCTCTCTCAGCATGGGACTCGTTTGCAAACTGGGTTGGCAGAAATGTAGGTTATTGATCAATGACAATCATTTTGACTTGTGCAAAATATATTAGTTGAGTTGCGACTCCTTAGGGGTCGGTTGGTTACCGGGATTAGGTCATGATCCCAGTATAAAATTTGGGATTAAATCCAATGTTTGGTTGTTGGTATTAAGCTAATACCGGTATAAACCTTATACCAAATCCTGGTATTATCTATCTTATATTGAATGTGTGATTATAATCCTTAATGCTACACAAGCTCATGTATACATGACTTAGTATGATGAAGCTTGGCACTTGTATTCTTATGCTTCATCTTAAAACAATTGCTCTACTTCTGTGGTGCAAGTTCATCTGTAAAATCTCTTTTTACATATAAAAATATTAATTGCTCTACTTCTATTTTTTGATTCTAGTAGGTTTAGCAACTTCTCCAAACTAAAAATATACCATTTATTATTTAATGGCCACAATGTTCGACCCTTTCCTGATTGTTCCCAACAAAGTATGACATCTAAATTAGGCTCAGGTTGTTTTAATAATTTGCAATAGAATTAGTGATTTTCTTTTGGATATAGGTTATATTCAATGTTCAATAATTTATGAATTAGTTTTATGACTTTATCAAAGCAGTAGTCTTTTATGCTCTGTATATAGTGTATACATACTAAGTTTGTCCCTTGGGAAAAAAACCATTTGTTTCCAGACTTTCTGCAATGCATCAGAATGAGAATCTCTCCTCTTGATTTTTGTTCAACTTGAAACCTGTTTGTTATCACAGAGGGAAGCGTCATGATGAGAATTAAAGAAATAAATAGAGGAAGGAAATTATGAGGGTTGTTATATAACTGCTAAATTGAAGATAATTGCAAGACATAACAAGAATCTAGGCTTTTTTGAGATTATTTGATCTATGGTGAATTAATCCAAGTAAAAGACTTGCATAGCACTGTATTTTACTTGAATCATACTCATCCCATAAAATATTGCTTTCATGTTAATTAGACTTAAAATTGAATGTTCTGTGAGTTCGGTATGGTCAAATCTTCATTTTGCAAGGTTAATCATCTGGCCTGGGTCATATTTGTCGCTCATTGTTAGTATTAGAGTGAGATATCACCTGAAAATATGGGAACTGACTGGCAGCCTAAGTGTGCTGAGAGGCACCTCAACATGTTTGAATTGCTTGGCAGATGTGTAACTGGGTTATTTGGACCAAAGGTATAGTGCTAACATTTGGCAAGGACATAATAGATCATACTGCTGCCTATTTGAAACATAACTAGTCTTTCCAGCTTTCAAGTTGCCTCATTACTTGATAACTTGGAGTTAAGAATTTAATCTTGATATGCCACTTCTTCATCTCCCAGCGCTATTTATTTAGACTTAATTGCAATATCAACTAGTGTGACTGGTTAGTAAATTTCTGTAGGCCATATTATTGTTCTTCGGTTTGGTTTTGTTCTTATTACTCTAAAATGGCTTCCGCTTAAGATAAGACATATGATCAACCTTATATAGCAAGCAATTATTCATCCTTTGCATGTGCATTAGGATACCAGATGACACTGACAGTGCATCGGATTTTAAAAGATTAGTTGAGAGCTAACTAGAATGTCAAGTAATAACGAAAAGATTCTGTTGAATTGTCCCACATTGAAGGGTGGGATGCATTTTATTTCCTTGTATGGTCTTGGACAGTCCTCACCCTTTGAGTTACCTTCTGGCGTTGAGTTAGGCTCAAGGTCCATTTCTTTAACTTGGTACCAGGCATTGAGTTTGGCTCAAGGTCCATTTCTTTAACTTGGTATCAGAGTCAGGCACACCCAATTCTTGTTTCACCCGATATTGGATCCCCATATTATCTTGTCCACGCTCTAGTTGGTAGACTTAAGCATGTGATGGCTTGATCATGTCCACATAGACGTTTACATCAACTAGTCTGTAGGTGCAATACTATGGTAAATGGAAGTGGTAAAAGAGACTATTAAAATCACACAGAAGAAACTTGCAACCTCTAAGCATCCATACAGATTTAGCTAAAGATAGAATATAATAGAAGCAAGGAATTCACACAGTACCAACATAGTTCAAATTAAGGTTTAGTTATTGTCACTTAAATTTGTTTGGTGTTTGCCGGACTTGTATGCAAGTGTAAGGAAGTGCAGCATTTAGAAAATCACCAGCTAAGAGTGCTCCTAATTTGCTGGAAGGTCTGATTTGAGCTGAGTGGTTACAGAGATTGCTCATGCTTAAAAGATTCTTCACATTTTCGTGGTTCAGGAAAAAGATTACTTTGAGAAGTACAAACGTTTTATTTACCTGATCCTATAGCTTCTTTTGCTCAAGTGTTTTGTGATAATTTCTTCTGTTTTCTTCCCCAACATTAACTATGTACTGAATGTATAATTTGACTTGATAGAATGTTGAAGAAGTATCAGCATGATTCGCATGTATTGCAACGTGTCTCCAAACATTTTTTCTGTGAAAATGTTTATTACGATGACTCAACAGATCAGCCAAAACCAAGGTGGCGCTTTCGGAATTCCTTTGAGGAAGATCTTGCTTCTGCTCATATGACATATGATGATGACTCTTACAATAAGAAAATCAATTCGGTGAAAACTGATCTGAGGAAGACCAATCTACAGCGCAGGCAAATTAATGTGAGTATGCAACCACTGCCTTCAAAGTTATTTAAAATATGAATCAGAGAGTAGTACTGGAGAATGTCGGACATCTGTTATACAAGTTTTTACTTATTAGAGTATGGACAAGATAACCAAATTTCGTACACATGACTAAAAGTACTAAAAAGTAACATTTAGTGAAAATTTCCTGTAATGATGGAAGCTGCCCACCCAAATAGCAGAGTGTAGTGTTCACTGGGGTTTTATACTGTCTAAATGAGGAAGGAGGAGAAGCTTAACAAGTCCCTGCTTGGAGATAAATTCCTTCCGCTCAGTCATTGCTTTGGATGTGTTCGGTAG
>JAJOOE010005053.1:0-46001 GCA_036250405.1 Solanum raphanifolium
TGTATCTTAAAGATATCACACAATATTAATCTTGAATACATTTATTGTTGTTTAAATGAATACGTTTCGCACTTTATTGTTTCTATTCAACCTTTTCTTTTTGATTAATTTATTAAAAAAATATTTAGTTAGTGGATTAGTATTTATTGAATGCAAACCTACTTTTTAGTACACAAACTGCTATGGTTGTTACCAACAGAAAGTACTATTACATAGAAGTTGCACAAAGAGTATTATGACCAAACAAATAGTAGAGGGTTTTAGAAACATTGAAGTCATCCGTATTCGAACTTATGAAATAATGTGAATATATACAGATTAGCTCATAAAAATTAGATCTCCGAATCTAAATAATATATGAACCAGTCATTAGTAAACAATGATACATTATTTTATCAATATACAACATTGTAAGAGAAAAAAAATGAGGGGCGAAGTTTTGCTCCAAGTTAAAAAAAACAATCAATTTTTTAGGAGTGAATAATTTTTGACAGAAGCAACAAAAATCTAATACGAATCTTATATAGTGATCATAGAATTCAATTGAGAATGTTTCAAGGGATGTATTGAGTAGATTAGAGTGTACTTATGTTAAGTATTCAATTCTAAGTGATTGGAGAAGAAACCGTTCCATTCTAGGCGAGATAGGGTGAGAAAACGAGCAAGGAAAATTCATCAATTTTCTGGGTTGGAGCATGGCGCGATGCACCAGCCAGGGCGCTCCAAAACCTAGTCTGAAGTTTAGGGGCTGACATCCCACGCCACCCATAGCGCCAGGGTCACCTGCCCCATCCAGTTTATCGTCGGTTGCCCCGTTTGGGTTCGTTTAAAGTGCACCTTCACTCCTTTTTTATTCTAACTAATCTAAGCTACTTCTAAACACCTAAAATCATTCCTAACATGATCATAACCTTGAATTCAGAATTCAAATTCAAGGTAGAGTTGAAAGTTAAGTTTTGAGAATTCTTTCGAACATTCTAAGAGAGTCCCTTTGAGTCCTTTTGTGGATTCTTCGACAACTTCTAGTAACTTGTTTCAAGAGTCAAGCAAGTGAGTATGAGAATGATGAGTATATATTCATGAGTCTACTTTGTCATCACGAGATCCTTCATATCATTAAACATAACTCTTGAATTCATAATTCACATTCAAAAGAGAGTTAAGAGTAGAGTTCAAGAAAGACTTTGAGTTAAATTGTGAAAAATTTGAGATCCGTCATCAATTTGAGTTAAGTTTTGAGTAAGTAAGAGAATGACAAGAGTCGTATACATGAGTTTCATGTAGTTATATAGACCTTTGAGTTGAATTGTTCATGCCCATAATTCCGCATGAATCCTATAAGTCGAGCAGTCATGAGAAGAAAAGTATCTTTGAGTCCTTGAGTTGATTCGTTCATGCTCATAATACCGTATGAACCCTCTGAGTTGAGCATTCTTGAAACGAGTAGTATCATTGAAGTTCTTGAGTTCCAAGTATTTGAGTTATATCTATGGTTATTGAAAACCTTGCATTTAGTTATTCATGTCCATCATTCGACATGAACCATATTTTAAGAAGTCTTTTACACACATTTTAACTTTGTTTTAAGATTTAAGTTTTGAGTAAAGTAAAGAGTAAAGAGTTGAGAGTTGAGTTCACTTCTCAAAAGTTATTAGGGAACTAAGTATTCCCAAAGAAGTTTATAAAATGTTTTCACATTTAAATAAGAACGGACAACTGAGATTTTCAGTAAAGAGCCTTTGAGCTAGTTTTTCAGTAAAGAGCCTTTGGGCTAGTTTTCAGTTAAAGAGTAAATACTTTCACAATAAAGCAAGAGAGGAAACCTTGATTTCCAAGATAGCCTTTGAGCTAAGTTTTTGAGCACTAATCTCAAATCACAGAAAGAAGTATATTTTTAAAACATAAAGAGCTAGTATATTTGGGAGTAGTATTGAGCACCGATATGAAGGAGAGTTCAGATAACTCACAGTCCCCATAAACCATGTAGCCATCATGGGTAGAAAAGGGTCATACTTTTTAGATGAATCCTTTTCGCATAGACTAGTGGTCCACTTAGCAGTTCAGGTCCTATACATGTGGCAAGGTATAGGTTGCCCTGGCAGCGTGCGGGAGATCGTTGTATCATCACAATAGCTCTTATGTGATGGTTGTCGGTTAGAGAAACTCCCACAAAAGTTATTTGTATTTTTATATACATCAGTTTATATGTATTTTTACATACATCTCAGAGTTATTTGTATCTTTGCATACATACAGAGTTGGCATCATGTTTTAAACAACTTTTCTTTATATTGCACTTGTTTTAAAACTGCTTTATATTGAAATGAGTTCAGTTATGTTGTGTTGAGTTTCGCCAGGTATGTTCTTCAGTTTCCTTTCAGATTCTTTTCAAGCTTATGTTTATGCTTTAGAATTCCTCTTACATGCTCGTAAATTCCATATGCTGAGCCATTTAGCCTGCATCTTTTCATGATGCAGACACAGGTATTTAGGATCATCAACATGAAATTCGTTGATTCATCCGAGAGTTCAAGTTAGCTATGGTGAGCCTCCTTCTTTTCCGGAGGATTTCATTTACTTTTCAGTTTAGTCAGGATGTCGTGGGTCTTGTCCTGACTTCTATCTTTATCAGTTAGAGGCTTCATAGATAGTTAGTATAGTTGAGAAGTCTGTATTATTCATTTATTTTATTAAATGTTTTAAAGACTTAAGTTGCCTATTTTATGGCGAGTTGAATATATTATTTTATTCTAAGTTGTTCATTTTAGTTGAAGTTTTGAAAAGTTGAGTTTATTGAATTTTATTCAATTTTAAGCTTTTGCATGCTTAAGTTAGTCTTCCGCTTGTAGTCAACCAGGATGAGGGTTTGCTTGGGGACCAACAATGGTTCTTGAGTGCCGGCCACGTCCAGGGTGTAGACTCGGGTCGTGACAAACTTGGTATCAGAGCACAGAGTTCAAGTGTCCTAGGGCGTCTATGAAGCCGTGTCAGTAAGATCTTATTTATGGTTGTGAGGGCCACCACTTCTATAAACGAGGGACTACAGACATTTAAGAAAAATTTCCCTTCTTTCATACTCTTAATCGTGCAATAGAGCTATGTCGTAGAGACTTATTCTAACTCGTGTGTTCTCCTATTACTTTGACTACCTATCATACTAGAGGTGGTTGAAAAGAAAAGTCAGTCATTTATCGATGAGTTGATCTTAGCAAAGATCTTGAGAGAGTCATGAGACTCCAGAGGGGATTGATAGAAGCCCAAGAGTAAGTTAAGTGTTCAGTTTCAGAGGAATGCACCCATAATTATATGAATCGTGCATTCGAGTTAAAAGCGAGTTGTACTATTTTCCTTAAGCCTTGTTTCAGCTGAGATCCTTTTTAAGAAGTATGTTTAGAGCTTGGTTATGATTTTCACCTAAAAAGGTAGCATGAGTTATGAGATCATGAGTAGTAGTAGTGAAAGAGCCCAGAGTTAGAGGAAAGTATGCAGAGGTTTAGTAATCCTAGAAAGGGAGATAGTGATGAGGCAAGCTATGTTGGTATAGTCATGCACCTAGTAAGTTATGAATGAGGAGTTTTCCTTATGGTTAGACTAAGAAGTGATGAGTAGTGAAGATTCTATCATATGAGGTAGAGTGTGTTTTAGCTAGAAAGGAGTTTGCGATGAAGTGTCATTGTGTAGGTAATGACCAAGTGTAAGTGTTGTATAGAAGAGCAAAAGTATTCATAAAGTGATAGATATAAACTAGGCTTATGATATGTTTGAAAGGGTCATGATGTACAGAAGGTTATAGAACTGATTAAGTAATGAGGTATAGTATAGTAGGCGAGCAATCGTATTGATATTCGGGTTTAGTACTGAACATTAAGCTTGAATTTGAGATGAGTGTCATGATCTGAATAATGACAACAAGAGGGTGATAATGTTAGCCTTGAGATTTTATCTATTAGACTTGACATAGAGTAGGTGAGGAATTGAGATGTTGCTGCAATGAATGTGAGTAGTACAAGTGAGAGACCCAAACCTTTAGATAAGGGCAGCGAAGTGTGGCTAAGTCACAAGAGTAACAAGAGCATTAAGAGGCGTGTCGAGATGGTATGTTACCAGATAAGGTTCCAATTAAGTTGTGATTTTCCATGTGTGCCTAGATAGCATAATTGAGTTGTTAATGTGGAGTAGGTCCATAGATTTCAAGTGTTAGCTTTAGACCTAAGGGGGAGATGATAAGATGAGAAATCAAGTCAAGTGCATGAGAGTAAGATAGTAATGAATTCCAAAGAGTTTGGGGGATATCTTTTTAGAGGTCCTTTTAGTAATGAAGTGATGTTAGAAAGAGGAGGTTAATGATCATATTGTGATGATGATGGTGTGATAGTTTCATCTAAAGTTGTAAATAAAGAGGAAGATTAGAATGACATTTTCTTAAGAGAAATAGTTAAATGAGATCCCTTAGGTGGATCTGAAGGAGTTGGTTAGTAGGAGTTCATGGAGTTGTTCGAGTACTAAGCTTGAATGTCGTGGTAAGGAGTAATGGTCTTGGGATGAGATTCCCTATAGAGATGTATAGAACCTGAACCTAAGGATTTGGGTTATGCTTGAATATAGTGAGAGCGCACCATTAGCCTCAGACCTTAGTAAGAGTAATTCGTTCCATATCCTGACCAGTCATTATTCGAGGACGAATAATCCCAAAGGGGAGATACTGTAACACCCCAGAAAATGTTTAAGCTAAGACTTGAACCATCCTTCATTGTGAGTAGGATTTTACCGAAGAATTAACATATCTTAAGTGTTAAGTTCACTAGATGTAGTACCTTGGGTTCGAAAAAGAACTAAATTGGAAATAGCAAAATCTAAAATTTTGCAAGTTAAGCTAAGTATGAATTTTGGGTAGACTTAAAACAATCATAAATCATAGCTCAGGATGATTTAGGTGTGCTACCAGATACCGTAGGAAAGAACTTTGAATTATCTTTCCAACGCCACTGAGTTTGCTCAGTTTCGAGTTCGTATGAGGGAGATATGTCCATTCGAAGTTGGGCTGTCTAGATAAGGAAAGGCAACACCGGAAATAGTAAGGGGTATTTTGGTCTTTTCCTTACCCAAACAGATTTGATTCATTTTTAGTAATACTTTTAAGGGTCTAGTCCTATTAGGTTCATTTTTATAATTCTAAAATATACCTAAGGTTTTAGTTGAGAGTTCAAGAAAAGATGAGAAAAGAGGAGAGGATCAAGCGTTCGTCAAGATTCTTGCGTGTTGTAGCGGATTTTCGCCAGGGTTTGATCCCTAAGAGGTATGTAAGCTTCCATAGTGTTGGGTTTGTTCACCCACACGCCAAAAATGTTATTTTCAGCGCAAATTTCATTCTTGAAGTTGAAAGATTTGAGTTCTTCATAAGTTCTTGATAGGTGTTCTTGAAATTCATTCTAAATCTGTTGTGTTGGGCTTTGGATGATTTCTTGCAATCAAAGTGAGTATTTTAAGGGATGTATTGAGTAGATTAGAGTGTACTTATGTTAAGTAATCAATTCTAAGTGATTGGGGAAGAAACCGTTCAATTCTAGGCGAGTTAGGGTGAGAAAACGAGCAAGCAAAATTCGTTGATTTTCTGGGTTGGGGCCTGGCGCGATGCACCAGATAGAGCGCCCCAAACCCTCCTCTGAAGTTTAGGGGCTGGCGCCCTGCACCACCCATAGCGCCAGGGTCGCCTGCCCTATCCTGTTTGTCGTCGGTTGCCCCGTTTGGGTTATTTTAAAGTGCACCTTCACTCCTTTTCGATTTTAACTAATCTAAGATACTTCTAAACACCTAAAATCATTCCTAACATAATCTTAACCTTGAATTAATAATTCAAATTCTAGGTAGAGTTGAGAGTTAAGTTTGGAGAATTCTTTCGAACATTCTAAGAGAGTTCCTTGGAGTCCTGTTGTGGAGTCTTCTACAACTTCTAGTAACCTATTTCAAGACTCGAGCAAGTGAGTATGAGAATGATGAGAATGTATTCATGAGTCTACTTTGTCATCACGGGATCCTTTATATCATGAAATATAACTCTTGAATTCATAATTCACATTCACGAGAAAGTTAAGAGTAGAGTTCAAGAAAGCCTTTAAATTAAATTGTGAAACCTTTGAGATCCATCATCAATTTGAGTTAAGTTTTGAGTAAGTAAGTAAGAGAATAAGAAGAGTCGTATACATGATTTTTATGTAGTTATGTAGACCTTTGAGTTGAATTGTTCATGCCCATAATTTTACATGAATCCTGCAAGTCGAGCAGTCTTGAGAAGAGAAGTATCTTTGAGTCCTTGAGTTGAGTCGTTCATGCTCATATTTCCGCATGAACCCTCTGAGTTGATCATTCTTGAAATGAGTAGTATCATTGAAGTTCTTAAGTTCCAAGTATTTGAGTTCTATCTATGGTTATTGAAAAGCTTGCATTGAGTTGTTCTTGTCCATCATTAAACGTGAACCATATTTTAAGAAGTGTTTTACAAACATTTTAACTTTGTTTTAAGACTTACGTTTTCAGTAGAGTAAAGAGTAAAGAGTTGAGAGTTGAGTTCACTTCTCAAAAGTCATTAGGGAACTAAGTATTCCCAAAGAAGTTTATAAAATGTTTTCACATTTAAATAAGAATGGAAAACTGAGATTTTCAGTAAAGAGACTTTGAGCTAGTTTTTCAGTAAAGAGCATTTGGGCTAGTTTTCAGTTAAAGAGTAAATGCTTTCACAATAAAGCAAGAGAGGAAACCTTGATTTCCAAGATAGCCTTTGAGCTATGTTTTTGAGCACTAATCTCAAATCACAGAAAGAAGTATGTTTTTAAAACATAAAGAGCTAGTATATTTTGGGAGTAGTATTGAGCATCGATATGGGGGAGATTTCAGATAACTCACAGCCCCCATAAACCATATAGCCATCATGGGTAGCAAATTGTCATACTCTTTAGATGAAGCCTTTTCACATAGACTAGTGGATCCACTTAGTAGTTTGGGTCCTATACCTGTGGCAAGGTATAGGATGTGCTGGCAGCGTGTGGGAGATCACGGTATCATCACAATAGGTCTTATGTGATGGTTGTCGGTTAGAGAAACTCCCACAGAAGTTATTTGTATTTTTATATACATCAGTTTATTTGTATTTTTACATACATCTCAGAGTTATTTGTATCTTTGCATACACACAGAGTTGGCATCATGTTTTAAACAACTTTTCTTTATATTGCACTTGTTTTAAAACTGCTTTATATTGAAACGAGTTCAGTTATGTTGAGTTGAGTTGAGTTGAGCCAGGTAAGTTCTTCAGTTTCCTTTCAGATTCTTTTCAAGCTTATGTTTAAGCTTTAGAATTCCTCTTACATGCTCGTACATTCCACGTACTGAGCCATTTGGCTTGCATCATTTCATGATGTAGACACAGGTATTCAGGATCATCAACATGAGATTCGTTGATACATCCGAGAGTTCGAGTTAGCTATGGTGAGCCTCCTTATTTTTCAGAGGATTTCATTTACTTTTCAGTTCAGTCAGGATGTCATGGGTCTTGTCCCGACTTCCATCTTTATCAGTTAGAGGCTTCATAGATAGTCAGTATAGTTGAGAAGTCTGTATTATTCATTTATTTTATTAAATGTTTTAAAGACTTAAGTTGCCTATTATATGGAGAGTTAAATATATTATTTTATTCTAAGTTGTTCATTGGAGTTGAAGTTTTGAAAAGTTGGGTTTATTGAATTTTATTCAGTTTTAACCTTTTGCATGCTCAAATTAGTCTTCCGCTTGTAGCTAGCCAGGATGAGGGTTCACTTGGGGACCAACAATGGTTCTTGAGTGCCGGCCACGTCCAGGGTGTAGACTCGGATCGTGACACCTTTTATCGCAACTTTTTGTGATTTCACTTTCCGCCCTAAATACTAGTACATTTTTATTCGTACTAACGTCCATTTGCCTGGGACACTGCATGTCATGCTTCAGGTTCAGATATAGGTCCTAATCGACTTTGCAATAGGGGTGTTGTCTCAGCTTAAGATTGGTAAGCTTCATACTTCCCGGAGCTATTGGGTGAATATAGGTTGTACACACTTGAGTTTTGTATATATAGTTTTTGGTATAGTTGGGGTCTTTTCCCAATCAAATGAGTTATATTATTCGTAGAGACTTGTGGACATACCTTGTTGGGTCTTCTCAGTTTCAATTTATAGCCTTTTCGACTTATTGTGTATTGTTTTAGGTGCAGCCTTGTGGGCTTGCTAGTTCTTTATAAACTAATTTGGCCTTGCCGACCCATTTCTGTATGTCTTTGATGGATTGTGACCTCACTAGTTCAGTCATCTTGGTTCACTAGGTAATTATGGTGGCCGTGTCGGCCTCAATGTTTCACTTCCTTTATGTTTAAGTTTGTTCGCTCGGTCAAGTGAGGCATTGGGTGCCTGTTGCGCCTCTCCTATTTTGGGGCGTGACAAACTTGGTATCAGAGCAGGTCGTGTCCTAGGGAGTCCACAAGTCGTGTCTAGTAGTGTCTTGTTTATGGGTGTGTTGTGCACCACACTTTTAATCAAGAGGTTACATGGCACTTAGAGATAGTTACTTATCTTTCATTACTTAGATCGTGTGATAGAGCTAAATCATAGGAGGTTACTTCTAATTCACACTCTACCTAAATGTCGTAGAAATTTTGTGTATGAAAGGCGATTTTATATTCTGAGGCTAAATGTTAGTTTTTCTAAGAATGAAGTTTTCATCTCATAACTCCTAGTCTCATGGATGACTTCTATAAAATGCATGTATTAGAATATTTGTTCAAGGCACTGACTTATGTGAGTCCATCTACTGGTACTCAGTTCAGGAGTAAGTATCTTTAATTCTTTTATAAAGATATATATGCAAGGATTTGTTTCAATATATTTTATAGTAATGTTAAAAGATATTGTTACGTGATTAAAGGTTAGAGTAAATATATATATATATATATATATATCGAGGGTTAGAAACAAGTTGAATATTCAGAGTAGCAGAGGATAAAGTATCATTATTTGTCATGTGGAAGCAAGTGGTTACTTTTGATATATGTAGTAGAATATTATCTGAATTAGTTAAAGTTTTTATTTATATATTATATGTATATGTGTGTATGTGAAATGAAGTTCTTAGTTAGGATATGACTTTTCTACGGTCTAAAGGAAGGATTGTATAGTTTACATACGTACGAGTTGTCTTGTGAATTAAGTTATAAATTCATATATACATCTTTTCAAGATTACTTCTTATAGGTTTATATGTGTCACATATCTTATAGATTAACTATTACTTGGTCCCTAAGCTACTAATTACATGCTATTTTTCCTTCTATATTTTGGTGATTGTTTATTTTATGATATTTATACTATAAGTGATGTTTTGCATGAGAAATTTGCTACATCAATCAGTCCTTACATGTCACTAGTTTCATATAGAAAATGCATACATTTTATTTATCAACTTACATGTTAGACATATTATATATTACAAATAATGACTAAGATGATTCCACTAAATGTGTTTTATCTTGTCATGTCACTGAATTCCTATGAGAGTAAGTCATCGTATATAAATATATATTATGGTACATTTACTTATAAAATTATATATGCTACATGTTATATGGAGCTTTGGATGATATGAATTTTGTTGCATAAGCATTCTTCATGAAAGCTTAAATAAATACTTTTCATAATTATTTATATATACATTTACGTTGTTGATTCCAAATCTTTACATATTTCCTCACCTTTTGTATTTGAGTTGTTAATCATGATTAGTGTTCTTGATTATTTGCAAAGTTCATTTATAAATACCTCGGAAAAAAAATTATAATCATCATATCATATTGTTTTTTATGAGACAACCTGATAAGTATTTGTTGCTCATAATTTTGTAAATTAAACTACGTAATGAGTTAGCTTGTAAGTTACTAAATATCAATTGTCTCTTATTTATAAATGAAACAAGTTTATTGTATGTCTCCAGTTCTAAGTTCTTACTGGAAGAAGATAATAAGAGTTCACTATATTAGAGTCCTATAGGTTTCATGTTATATATTTTATGTTGTATCTTTTGTGCTCTAACGACCATTTGATTAATTATCCTAAGAACTTGTATTTTAAGTGTTATGACCGAACCATCTATTTATTGTATTTAGAAATCCTTTGAGTAGTTATTGAAATATAGTAGTGTTAGTTGAAGTAATTATGGTACTCGAGGAATCTTTCATAGATAATACGTTATGTGGTGAATTTTTTTAAGCTTAGTAGGTATACGTATAAGAGAATAATCATAATCTCTAGTATGAGACCTAACTGGGTATATTCCAGAATAACTATCATTATTATGATCATTATTTTATTTTTCTTTCCTATTAATTATATATATATATATATATATATATATAAATATATTTTAAATTATTCATAAGATGTTTATTTGTAATAAAACTTAATTGCTAATCCAAAACAACTTACTTACTTGTTAAGGGAAACTTATCTACATGTTATACAAACTATTTATCTATATGTTATATGTATTGTATGATAAATATTTACTTAATACATGTATCAAGGGTAATTTTCTTAAATATACTTGTTTTAGGTAAGACACGATTACATGCAGACGCGCTATAGATCGTATGCCCACATGTTATAGGTTAGGTGTTTGTATTTCTTAAATTATTTAAAACATTTGTTTACGAGAAACATATATAAACTATATGTTAAATGAGTTATTGGTTACATACCACTCGCAAATAATGTGTTTTCATGTTATTGATTCATAAAGGTATCGTCATATGTGTAATGTTTGTTTTCACGAGATAACTGTTTTTATGTTATTTGCATTCTAGAGCATTTGCTGATTAACTTTGCGCGACATATATGAATCATTGTTGAAATATTCTCTGATTCATAAAGAACGTATTTACATACTGTATATTTTGTAAGATAAGGTCCGATATGTTACATGACTCATAGACTTCCTACCAATGCAATAGGTGCTTCATATAATTCTAGATCACATGTTACGCGCATACATGTTAGAGGACATACACCCCCAAGTTAAATGTTAATTACTTGAATCTTATAAATGTCGTAAACCACTTATTTATATATCACATGCCTCGTAGATCGTTTGTTTGAGTATTATGCATTTTTTAAAATTTTGTATAATTAATGCGTCAAAGTTTAATAAGTCAAATGATGTATGATTTATTGTTTATAAAACATCAATGCATTTATCGGAAAACTACAATCTATGTCTTAATATGTCAGTTATCCCGTAAAGACTAGTAATTACATGATATGTTCAAGACCATCAACTTAACTGCTATTCATACACCATTTGTTCATAAAATTCATGTTGTCTAGATCAGTTGCTCATACTCTGCGTATTTCACCGAAGACATGACTATATGCCCTAGGCTTCAAAAAATATCATCACTTATGTTATATAGTTCAAGGCCTACTTCGCTTACAAATATTCCATTATATATCATGTGCCTATACATGAGAAATTGATTTCTTTCACGCTAAAAGTATTAAGAATTATTCAAAATGTTGGTTGAAAATTATTCTCATACTAAGCATGGTGCGCTATTCTTTTGGTTATATACTCGTCAAACAATCTTGTTTCTAAGAAGGCTCATTCCATTACCAAATTGGAATCTTCTATAGTAAATCAAGTTAGGCATGTCAGTCTCCTTTTGAATTTCTACATGATTAATTTTGCTAAAATTGAAGTCCAGTCAAGTCCTTCGAGTCTATAATGAGCCTTTAGGCCTAAACGGTCGTACATAAGTTAAGTGAAGCTACGATGAGATTCTTTAAGCACCTTAAGCTATTTAAAAATATCCTCAGGTTTAAGTTATATTTCTAAAGTCAACTTAAGTATTCAGGTTTAATTCTAAAAGCCTATGAGGTTCTATGAGTCATTACATGTTAGACGAAAGTGATTACGGGATTATGAGAGCAAGATACCAATAGGCCAAGATTGGCAACATGACGAAGGTAACATATATGCATATTATTAATCCATGACATGGCATTTTATGCATTCTACTACCGAGCTATAATCGGGATGTATGGGGCCTATTGCCTATATATATACGTATGAGATAAAGAAGGCCACAAGTTGGCAAATATGATGCCGGTTCGCTACCGGAAAGCACCACCATTGCTAGCATTTGGTTGGGTATGTCATGCATTTGCATCTATATATATGTCTTCACGACATATGACTACTCGAGCATATCATGCATATTTGATTACTATGATGTCAGATGTTAGCCATGGAGGCTATTGGAGTTTCAGTTTCAGGTGGTATATCTATTACCCTTTTATCGCAGCTATTTGTGATTTCACTTTCCGCCTTACATACCAGTACATTTTTATTCGTACTGACGTCCATTTTCCTAGGACATTGCATGTCGTGCTGCAGGTTCAGATATAGGTCCTAATCGACTTTGCAATAGGGGTGTTGTCTCAGCTGAAGATTGGTTAGCTCTAGTCTTCCTGGAGCTATTGAGTGTGTATAGGTTCTACACACTTGAGTTTTGTATATATAGTTTTTGGTATAGTTGGGGACTTTTCACAATCAAATGAGTTATATTATTCGTAGAGAATTGTGGATATACCTTGTTGGGTCTTCTCAGTTTCAATTTATAACCTTTTCGGCTTGTTGTGTATTGTTTTAGTTGCAGCCTTGTCGGCTTGCTAGTTCTTTATCAACTAAGTTGGCCTTGCTGACCCATTTTTGTATGTCTTTGATGGATTGTGACCTCGCTAGTTTAGTCATCTTGGTTCAATAGGTAATTATGGTGGCTGTGTCGGCCTCAATGTAGCGACCCTTTTTAAAGAGACCTAACTTATACTTGCGACATTCAAAAGCGATTAACGAGGGCATACTAATTATAATCTAGTAGAGGGATTAGATTCATAATGACCTCCGAAAAGTAATTTAAGCAAATAACCGATGCGCTTTTCATGTACATATATTATCCTCACACTCAAGGATGAAGTAATAATAATATTACAAGCTTCTGACTACCGAAATCATCCTGCTCATGCTTCACACAAACATTCGAAACAAATAGTAAATTTAGTATATTACAAGACTTGGGTTTACACACCCCAAAAAGATAAAAACGTATGGCGATACTTATATTACAGCCCATGGTGACATGACCAAATCAGCCCTCAAATTCTCATGTAAATATATAAAACATAGATTATGTACAAGTGCCAAGGTTTATACAAAATATATATGCCTATACGCAAATGTGATCTTCCTTAAAGCTTTCAAAATCTCCATCTTCAATGGCCAACTTAAAGCATCCTCTTGATCATTCCCTACGATAGAAACAACTATCGCTAAGCATATAGCTTAGTGGTGTAAAAACTATAGGTTCGGAGCCCTCAAATTCGCCAAGTTATCATTCTCAAATAAAGGGCAACATAATTGAACATAATAAATAAATCAAGTAAACAATATATAAAGAGTATCAAGTTCTATATTTAAAGATCCAAATGTCAAGAACGCTCATAGCACATTTTTCTAAGAGATTCAACAACAAGGCTCGCCCAATATATACATCATGTCGTCACACCAAGCACAAGCAAGTATCAAGAAGGGTCAAAACCCAATAATTAATAGAACCAAGAACCATATTAAAAATGGCTTTCTAGTTCGTACTTGAAATGGACAACTTCCATTCTTAAGACGGACTAAAAATCAAGAGTCAAGATGGTAAATGACCCGAATCAAGAGGCATGCCAAGAGTGACAAAGTCACAGCCACAAGAAGGACAAGGTCCAAACAAGAGTGCCAAGTGATCAAACAATCCATACAAGTGGGTGAGTTACACAAGCGTCTTTAATGTATTAAAGAATACTAATACGACAATACAAAGTGACAAGAAGTAACCAAGGTACCAAAGTAACTTTCAGCTATACCAGCAGGTAAAAAGAGTACAAGTATAAGTTTATACACAAACCTCAGTTCTTTAGCACAAAAACAGTCCAACACGACTTCACGAGTTCAAATCGTAGACCAACCAGCGTATCAAAATCTTCAACTCGTACACGAGGCTATACAACCTTAAAAAATGAATTCAATAACTTATTTACTTTCTAGTAGCTCAATAATTATGGCGTAACACAAGGTTATCATCACAAGTAAGCCTAGCTTGTACAAATACGACTTTACTCCCAGAACAGATATTCTACCCAATAAACGCACTACATGTCGCAAGTTAGATTTGAAATAGAAAACGGCCAAAATGGAATTTATATCCTTCATAAAAGATGTAGGTACATCTTTTAAGCTTGCAAATAATCAAGAATCACCACAAAATATGATTTGTACAAAAAGATATAATCAAAACATTAACAGTTGAATGTACAGGGTTTTTAATTCCAGAATCTGGACAGAACTTGTCATATGTTGCGTCCCTAATTTCGTATCCATAACAACTAAATTAGAATTTTACATAACCACAAAAGTTGTAGGTCTACGAATTAGCTTTCCAAAACCTATTTATTCACTATAAACTAAGTTCTTTTGAATGAGATATGCATAATATACCAAACACTACCCAGCTCAAAAGCAGATTTCGTCAGTTACCAAAAGGAAGTGTGTGTGTGTCGGATTCCAGCCAAAAGGACTTAGTTTTTCTCAACCTTCAAACCTGACGATCAAGAATCATAGCTGGTACCTCTTGATAAGTGAGATTATCTTTCACCGCCACACTTTCTAAAGGCACAATAGACGCTAGGTCAACTACACGCTGGGTCACCTACACACTTCTTCAACAACAAAATGTGAAAGACTGGATGCACTGCTGCTAATTTTGTTGGCAACTCTAACTCATAAGCCACTTTACCAACCCTTTTCAAGATCTTGTAAGGGCCTACATATCTAGGACAGAGCTTTCCTTACTTGCCAAATCTCATCACCCCTTTCATAGGTGAAACTTTCAGGAAAACCCAATCATCAACTTGGAACTCTAGTTCCTTTCTCCTTACATCTGCATAAGATTTCTGGCGACTCTGGGCTGTTTTAAGTCTATCTCTAATGAGTTGCACTTTCCCCATAGAATCCGAAACTGAATTTGGCCCTATCAAGGCTGCTTCACCTACTTCAAACCAACTAACTGGAGATCTACATCTATGCTCATTCAATGCCTCATAAGGGGCCATGTGAATACTGGAATGGTAGCTATTATTGTAGGCGAACTCTATAAGAGGAAGTTGATCATCTCAACTACCCCTGAAATTGATCACACAAGCACTCAACATATCCTCTAAGGTCTGAATGGTACGCTCTGCTTGCCCATCAGTCTGCGGATGAAATCTAGTGCTAAGATTAACTTGAGTACCAAGACCTTTCTGAAATGACTTCTGAGATGATAGACAAAGGAACCCCGTGTAGCCTGACAATCTCATTAATGTAAAGCTTTGGCGTAGTCCTCTGCCGAATCTGTAGTCCTTACCGCAAAAAAACACGAAGACTTAGTAACTCTATGCACAATCACCAAAATGGAGTCATGTTATATGCGAGTGCGAGATAAACCTGTGACGAAGTCCATGTTGATCACTTCCCACTTTGAAGTAGGAATCTCTATTTTTTGAGTCATACCTCCGGGTTTCTGATGTTCTACCTTGACTTGTTGACAATTGGGGCACTTAGCCACAAAATCCGCTATATCCCATTTCATACCATTCCATCAATAGGCTTCCTGCAGATCGCGGTACAACTTACTGGCACCTGGATGAATATAATATCTGGAGTTATGGGCTTCTGCAAAAATCTGTTTTCTCAACTCGCCCACCTTAGGAACACACAATCGACCCTGATAGCGAAGCACACCATCTTCCCCATGAGAGAAAACATCAACCCTCTGCTGATGGATTGCACTATTTAGTTCAAGCAATATCGGATCACTGTTTTGCTTTTCCTTAACCTCCACTACCAAAGAAGATTCTGACCCATCCTAAACTGTTACACCACCATCTGATATGCTCATAAGACGAACTCCTAGGCGAGCAAGTCTTTGAACATATTTTGATAGTTCCTTTGTTTCTTTCTCAACATACACTACACTACCAATCGACACTCTACTAAGAGCATCTGCTACTACATTGGCCTTACCAGGATGGTAATGCACTCTTATCTCATAATCCTTGAGGAACTCAAGCCATATCCTCTGGGGAAGATTTAACTCTTTCTGGGTGAACACATACTAAAGGCTCTTATGATCTGTGAACACATCTACATGAACACCATACATGTAGTGTCTCCAAATCTTACCTCTCTGCAACAATACACAACGAAGGTCGATTCTGGATGCATCAAAGTAGATAACATAACCGTCTGAACCCTCTAGTAACGTCAAAACAGGAGTTGTAGTCAACCTAGTTTTCAATTCTGCAAAACTTTTCTCACCATCATCTGACCACTGAATCTTAACCTTTTTCTGAGTCAACTTAGTCAATGGAGAGGTAATGGATGAAAATCCTTCCATGAACCTTCTGTAATAGCCAGCCAAACGCAAGAAACTTCTGATATCTGAAGGAGAGGTAGGTCGGGGACATTGTTCACTGCTTCTATTTTCTGAGAATCCACTCAGATCCTTTTGCTAGACATTATATGCCTAAGGAAAGAAATAGATTGTAACCAAAATTCGCACTTACTGAACCTAGCAAACAATTGGCGATCTTTGAGAGTTTACAGAACAACCCTCAAATGACTATCATGTTCTTCCTCATTGCTAGAGTAAATGAGGATATCATTAATAAAGATGATAACAAACAAGTCCAATTACTGCTTGAACACTCTGTTCATCAAATCCATGAAACTTGTAGGAGCATTGGTTAGTCCAAATGACATAACAACAAATTCATAATGACCATACCGAGTTCTGAAAGTTGTCTTTGGAATGTCACTATCTCTGACTCTGAGTTGATGATAACCGGATCTGAGGTCTATCTTTGAGAAATGACTAGCACACTGAAGTTGGTCAAACAAGTCATCAATCCTTGGGATGGGGTATTTATTCGTGATTGTGAATTTGTTCACTACTTATAATCAATGAACATTCTGAGAGAACCGTCTTTCTTATTTACGAACAACACTGGTGCACCCCATTGTGAAATACTAGGTCTGATGAAGCCCTTATCTAGAAGGTCTTTCAACTACTCTTTCAATTCCATAAGCTCAGCTGGAGCCATTCTATAAGGAGGGATAGAGTTAGGTTGGGTATCTGGAAGGAGATCAATTGGAAAGTCGATATCCCTTTCGGGAGGAACTCCAGGAAGATCTTCTAGAAACACTTCTGGGAACTCATTGACTACTGGAACTGACTCAAGAGCTTGGGTTTCGGAGCTTGAATCCTTAACCCAAAATGGATGATAGAGATAACCCTTAGAAATCATCTTTCTGGCCTTAAGGTAAGAAATGAATCAACCAGTAGGTGCTAAGCTACTACCCTTTCATTCTAGAATTGGTTCGTCTGGAAAATAAAAACAAACAATCCTAGTTGTACAATCAACTGAGGTATAACAGGAATGTGACCAATCCATGCCTAGAATGATATCGAAGTCTATCATTTCTAACTCTACAAGATCTGTTGAGGTGACTTTCTGGGAGATTGTGACAGTGCAACTTTTGTATACCCCTCTAGCTATAACTGGGTCACTGACTAGAGTAGAGAATGAGAAGGGTTCTGAGACATTTTATCGACTAACACTGAAGTTGACTGCTATATAAAGAGTTATAAAGGAAAGAGTAGCCCATGGATCTAACAATGCATAAACATCAAGGTCAAAGACTCGTAACGTACTAGTGACTACATTAGGAGAATCTTCCTGATCCTGACGAGCCTGGAGAGCATACAACCTGTTTTGGCACTGACCACCACCTCTACCAGATGTGTTACCCTGCTAAGTGCAGCAACCTGCTGGTGATGCTGATGTTGTGGACTGAGCTCTACCATTATTGCCTCATTTACCCTATTTAGAAGGACAATCTTTTAACATGTGACCAGACTGACCACACCCAAAGCATCCTTCCTTTCCTACAAGACACTCGCCCAGATGGTTCTTACCACACTTAGGACAAGTTGGGTAGAGTTTGGTGCCTGAAATACTACCTTGAGTCTTAGAGACTGATGCCCTACCTTTCTGATCAATACAGAACTAGGAGGATGGAACACTAGCTGATGAATGTGCTGGAGTTGAAGACTTCTGCTGACCTTGTGAACCATTTCCACCACCCCATTTCTGTTGAGAATACTCATAGTTCCCAGTCCTAGCCTTCTTATTCTCCTTGGACTGTTCCCTAAGCTTATCACCCTCAACCTGCTGAGAATGAGTCATGCGCCTAGAGATATTCATATCTCCCTGCAACATAGTATTCCTACATTCTATTTTTACCAAATCAGATACCCTATACATGAACTTGTTCATTTGAGCCCTGGAGTCTTCAACCATGTGAGGAGCATACCTAGAGAGTTGGGTGAACTTGAGTCCATACTCTTGGACTGTCATAGATCCCTGTCTCAAATTCATAAACTCCTGAGCTTTTGCCTCCCTAACTCTCTTGGGAAGAATCTATCCAGAAAGGTCTCACTAAAGCAATCCCAAGTGATAGGAGTTGCATTTGTACCCCTACTTTCTTTCCATTGAGTATACTGAATATGAGCTACATCTTTTAGCTGGTAAGATGCCAACTCAACCCGATCATTTCTAGTTACCTGCATCACTCGAAAGATCTTCTTAACCTTAACAATGAAGCCTTGCGGATCTTCTCCAACTTGCGATCCTAAGAACTAAGGCAGATTCATCCTAACGATATCATGAACTCTAGCTGCAGCTGACCCAACATTAGAATTTGCCGGAACTGGAGCGCGCTGATTGTTCTAGTTGGTCACACTCTAAGCCAATAAGTGGATATCATTCTTGAATTCTGCATTCGAAACTTCCTGATCTAGTACTTAAGGAGTTGTATTTGCATTCCTGACATTCGCATTCCTTGCATAAGCTCTATGGAGAGGCATGATCTAAAAGCATATGATGAAGGATTAGCACAAGGAATTAGATCATACCTTACGCACGATAAGAGTATCAAAGAAATTGAAGTTTTTCCTAAATCACTTCGTAGCCTCCTTCTCATTAGATGTGGTGCACTTCACACCCATGAAAAGGACTCTACTTAGTGCCGTTTTTCAGACATCCTAGGACTCTTAAACCTAGTGCTCTGATACCAAGTTTGTCACGCCCTGAGGCTACCCCCTGGACACGGACACGGGACCTAGGATCACGAGTGACCCCAAGCTAACCCTGCTGGCATAATCATAAGCATACTAAAGATAAACTGAGCTATAAAACTGTGCGGAAGCTAAATCATATAGAAATCTAAAATGATGGGGGATATCCATATACTAAATTTGAATATATATAAAAACTGAGAGTTTGAATACAAGTGAAAAGTCAAACTCTAAGACTAAAGCTGAAACTATCTATTTCTGAAATAAATCCTCTACTGAGTAGAAATGTTGGGACATACCCCATCTAGATCTAGCAAAACTGAAACTAAAGCTAAAAGCAAGAAAAAATAAACATGTCACTAGTTCTGGAAGAATGAGGACTCACCACTGATGCTACTGAACTGAAGATCGGGAACCGATCTATGCGTGATCTAACTGTTGCGGACCTGAACATACATCACGAGAAGATGTAGCGCAAAGTATGTGTCAGTACTTGAAAGTTACTGAGCATGTAAGATAGAATAAAACTGAACAATAATCATAACTGAATCAAACCATATATCTGAGCAATGACATGAGATAAGCATGATACAACTAATAATACTGAACATGAAATACTGAATGCAATGACCAAGTTGATAACATCCTGCTGAGACTGAATACTGAGCTATACTTATAACATTGTCAATGCAATAGAGTTTGACTGAACTATAAGGGAGCTACTAATAACCGACATAAAACTACATGAGCTAAATGTGGAGTCCGATGTATACCCCCATTGAAAGGACTCAATATACCCGGCCAAAGGTATAGAGGCATGTTGGTGTGATCACTAAAATGATACCCACATAGGGGACTTACAACCTACGGGGCATGTTGTTCTGGGACAATTCGAGTACGCTGAACCCTAGTCCACTCGGTATTAAACTTCCCATACGATTAAGTAATTTAACACATTATATCTGAAATACTGTAGTACTGGATAACTCAAAATACTATCATGCAAAATCTAAGAATGCAACATTAATATACTGATAATGACACATTTGAAACTGAGGCATGCATGTATGAAAATATCTAAATTATCTGAAATAGCTGACCTAGCAAATGTAATTCATGAACTAAAGAACTACATAGCTAGGTTTCTGATTTTATGAAGGAAACTATACTAAAACATGCTAAAAGCCATGATAAACTGATTTGGTACGTTAAGTAACTAATTTACAATAGTCTGCTATAATTTTAGAAACCCTAGGTCTAGTTGATAATAAGGGAATCAAGAATCTGACTGAAATCTAGGGACCTAATGGGTGAAAGGAACCCACTAGTGAAATCGCTCATACGTGTTGATGAAATTCACGGAGAAATCTTTCCCTTTTGGTGCTGGAACTGATGGAACCTTGTTGCGTTCTTGGACTAGCGTTGCTCGCCTCTTTCTCCTCTTACGCTCTAATTTCTCTAAGGTTTGATGAATGATTTGACTTAGGTAAGTTCTAGTTATGTTTCTAGGCTAAAACTAACCAAAACCATGTAGTTTAGGGTATAAACGACGTAGTTTAGGGGTCAAACGAATAAGGAAACGACCAAAAGACCCCTGCCTTAACTGTTGTCGGGGTCACCAACGGACGGGACTGACGGACTGTCGATCGACTGACGGTCCATGCTAGTCAACCGTCAGACGTGAATGGAGGGTGAAATTTAGGGGTCTTACCTACGGACCTGAACAACGGACCGTGGTCTGACCTATGGTCCGTAGGTCATGGCGTGGGTCAGAACTTAGAGAAATTTCTAAGGGCTGAGTTCTGGGGGGGTTGCGATGGAACCACGGACCACCAGCACGAGCAAGGAGTCACCCTACAGTCCGTGTGTGGAGACCATGAGTCACACCTGTAACTTCTAGAAATCTTCACTGAGGTCCGTTTTCGGATACGAGGTGTTCCAACCAACCCTTACCAGCAAGGTGGTCCAACATTTGATCCATGAACGTCATAGGGAAGTGGTCCTTTTCTATCCAAGCATTTAATTTTCGGTAGTCCATGCATACTGTCCATCCAGTTACGGGCCGCATCAGAACAAGCTTGTTTTTTGCATTAGGTACCACAGTAATCCCACCTTTCGTGGGCACACACTGAACAGGACAAACCCAACTACTATCTGCAATGGGATAAATAACTCCAGCATCCAACCACTTGGTCATTTCCTTTTTCACTACCTCTTGCATAGGCGGATTCAGTCTTCTTTGTTGCCCAATACTAGGCTTGTGATCCTGCATGAGTTAGATTTTATGAGAACAAATTCCAGGAGGAATCCCAATAATGTCCGCAATAGTCAACCTAATAGCTCGCTTGAACCTCTTCAACACAGAAACCAATTCCTCAACCTGTACCACATTCAAATCTGTTGCAATGATGACTAGTAAAGTATCATCTCTCCCCAAGAATACATACCTCAAATGTGATGGTAGAGCCTTAAGCTCCAATTTCTAAGACTCTTCAATAGATGTTTTGCGGGTGGAAAGTCGCGATTCTTCATATCTAACTCCAGTTTCTTTGGTTTGGAATGGAATTAGAGCATGTCGAGTGCGGCGAACAATTCATCATAATCTTCAATACCATCACCTTCAAAATTCATCATTACCACTGCCAGTGCATAAACACTCAACCTCTCTTCAATAGACATATCATAACCTCTCTGTATAATATGATTCACCACTGACACTGACTTTAGATCGCTTTCCTGCTTCATGGACCTACAAATATTAAAAGTTACCTCTTCACTATTCAATCAGAACTTTATCTACCGTTTCTCCATATCGACCAAGATGCGCCTAGTACAAAGGAATGGTCTCCCAAAGATGATGGGAACCTCACAATCAAGTATCACAAAATCCGCCAAAACGATAAACGACTCAACTTTCACAAGTATATCTTGGAGAACACTAATGGGCCTCTTCATAGTTCTATCGGCCTTAAGCAATCACATCGCAGTCAGTTTTGGATCCCTTAAACCAAAACTCTTGTAAATAGACAATGGCATCATATTAATACTAGTACCCAAATCACACAACGCCTTAGAAAAATGCAACAACCCGATGGTGCATGGAATAGTGAAAGCTCCAGGATCTTCATTCTTCTGCACAAGTGACCTAGTAGCAATACCACTACAATGTCGCAACCTATCATCATCTTCAAAACTGACGACCCTCTTCTTAGTCACCAAATCTTTCATGAATTTCGCGTACCCATGCATTTGCTCCAAAGCTTCTATCAACAGAACATTGATGGAAAGCTGATTCAACATAGTGATAAACCTGCGGTACTTTCATTCCTTATTCTTCTTCACCAACCTCTATGGGAATGGAGGTGTAGGTCTAGGAATGGGAACAACTTTTTGGGTTATCTCCGCTTCCTTCTCTTAGCATTCTTGGACTCTCCAGTGACTACAATCTCATCATCATCTTGTTCAACCACAATTTCAACCTCAAATGGCATAGGTGGATCAATGATCTGTTTACCCCCTCAAGTAGTGACTTTCATACAATGCCCATCATTCTTCAAATTTTGGATGGTGTTGCTAGGATGTGTGCCAGGCTGACGTGGGTTTACTATAGTGGATAACTGATCCATCTGCTACTCAAGTTGCTTGATTAATACTACATGGGCATCATCTTTTTTACCAATACTAGACAAGTCATTCCATATCTCTTTCACATTCTCATTAGTCGAATCAAACCTCTTCATCATCTTTGCATCATATCCTCAATTCATGACATACTACCCCCCAACTTCTCTATTACCAAATTCTTAATTTTCAGGAGGAACATAAGGCCCAACCCTATAGTTTTTGTTGCCATAGTTGTTCCGGTTGTAGTTGTTGTCGCAATTGTACTTCCCATCCCAGACATATTGACCCTCTCATTTGTAGTTGCCATAGTTCTGATCTTGGTTTCCTTTCCCTTGGCGCCAATTATCCGAGTTGGAACCTTGGGCGTTTGCTCGGAAACCCCCATCTGATCATTCACCAAATAAGGATCCTCCTCATAGTAGAATTCCTCAACTTATGATGGTGGAGTTCTAGCTAGGTAATTTACCACATTTACCTTTTCAGCACATCTACTCACATGCTTCAGCACCAACCCCAGATCGGTCTTCATCTAAGCAATCTCCTCATGAATGTCATCGGCAGATTGGCTAGGTGCAGATTGAACTACAAATGTGCTCCTCCCAGTTTCTGAGTTTCTAGTGCTTCAATCTTTGTTATTTTGGGAAATTTTCTCCAGTTTCTCAACGATCTGCTTAAAAGTACACTCACCATATGAACCCCCAGCGATAGTATCAACCACAACCTTACTATTTTCATTCTGACCTTTGTAGAAGTATTCCTTCAGTGACTCATCATCAATGTGGTGATTTGGAATACTTCTTATGAAAGAAGTGAACCTATCCCACCAACTACTCACAGACTCTCTCGGCAATGCCACAAAGTTGTTGAGTTTATCTTTGTGGTTCAACTTCTTTAACAGTGGAAAGTACTTGGCCATGAACACCATGTACAGTTGGTCCCATTTGTGAATCGAGTTATATGAAAGATCAGAAAACCACACCGCAACATCACCAGTCAATGATAGAGGGAAGACTCTCAACCCTATGAGATCCATGTCCAATTGCATTCGACCCATATAACTCTTGAAAACACTCCTCAATTTGGCCATATGCCCATGCGGATCTTCTGATGCCATACCAGAGAACAAACCCCTCGCTATAAGGATCTGCATTAGACTGCTAGTCACTAAGAATGTAGTCCCGGAGGTAGAGAAGGTAGCACAATAGGTCCTTCGAATTCAACATATTGAAGTCGACCCTATAGTTATCACGCAATATCGGTCTTGTGGATTATGTACCCTCAATGCATCTCCAAGTAAATTCTCACCCTGAACCTGGACATTCTCATTATTAACTTGTTCCTCAAGCTCATCTATGACTTTTTTATTTCGGACCCGTTGATTATTCATCTTTCTCAAAGTTTTTCTCAACTCTGGATCGTATGGAGTCAATGGTTTGCCTCGACTCCGTGTTCTTGGCATACACTAGAGTAGAAACATCAGGGAAACAAAAACAAAAGAAAACGTAAAATTAGGAAATAACTGACTTAAGTTCAATAATGTAGTTAAACTTAATTTAAAAGCCTTATTCCCCGGCAGCGGTGCTAAAATTTGATACGCTCAAATCACACCTCCCTAAAGAAGTATAAACGATCGTTGTCAAATAAAGAACCCAACTAGTAGGTTGGGGTCGATCCCACTAGGAATATAGTTTAGACTTAAACTTAACTCACTGTTATATTCATTTAGTCAACTTATTTTCAAGACAAGTAAGTAAAAGGAAGGGTGGGGGGTTTGTGTAACAAATAACGGATTGTTGTTTAGAGAACAAGTGAGCAAGATTTGAACTTTGGTTGTTATTGATGAGAGAGAGAAACTAGGGTATATGTGTTCCCTATAATCTAATAACATGGTAATCCTAATAACAATAATCATATCCTAGTGTATGACATGCAAAGTGGTAAGATATGTATCCCTAAATGCTTGGCCCACCAAATAGGAAATTTCACCCCGCACCTTGGTCGAGCTAAGTGTGTATAATTTACTAACCCTTACATTTACCTCAGATTACACATCACATCAATGTATGACTTAGTTTTCACCCTCGCACCAATTGATATTAGACTATTAGATAGTATCAAACTAAATATCTGTTGATAATTCTTTTCTTATTAACTACCTCCTTGGTCCGACAAGTAGAAACAAGGCGAATTCTAACGTTGGCCACCGTTAAAAAGACTTCTAAGCGAAAGAATTACAAAATACATGAATCAACACTATTCAAGAATTACTTAGTTATTATTCATACTTTGTTAATCGCTCATGGTTACCATAACAGTAGTTGTGGATTAAGTTACTCATGCTTGGAAGAAAACAATTCATAATCTGATAAAAAGAATTCATGAACTTACGTTTAGAGTAGAAGAAACCCGTAATCTCCAATTAAAATTCAAATCCAAAATCTTTATAAAACAAAATCTAAAAAGATCAAATTGCTAAAGTTTGCAAGTTAATTCCCAAGAAAACACCAAGAACTAAAAGTAAACAATAATGTCTAACCCCGAACAACGAGATTTACATACCCTATTTATAGAAAAACTTGTCCTAAGAAAAAAAATGATATAAGGAAATAAAATTGTTGTACGCGGCTTTAGTCGACAAGACTGACCTATTAACCATGTTTATACCTACGGTCCGTAGGTCGCTTCCGTATCTCGCGACTTAGAACTTTTCCATAGAGGCTGGAACCTTCTACTTTCAGATGCAAACGACGGGTGTGCAGTACGAATCGTAGGTTGACCTACGGTCCGTGGGTCCCCATCTGTTGCTCCACACTTAGAACTTTTCATCATGTATTGGAACTCCAAATCTCTGATACAAACAATGGATGTGCAGGACGGCCCATAGGTCGACCTACGCTCCGTCAATGGCCTCTGTGGTTCCACACTTGGTCAGACTTCCCTGATTATCATTCCACGCCTACCCACGGCGGACCGTGACCGTAGGTCACCTTCATGGGTGGCGCCTTCTGAAGAATTTTAGCTCTCATCTCTCTCAACCTCGTCCAAGCCTATCTACTGGAAATATAACACAATAAACAATAATTCTACTACAAAATGACCCTAGACACAACTCTTAAGTGAAATGTATTAAAAAAACCGTAAACTCACGGTATATTAGTTTTCACATCCATTTGATGGATTTCAAGACTGTATACTGCAGCTAGGGCAATTAACATCCGAATTGATGTAATCCTAGTCACTGGTGAGTATGTGGCAAAATAATCAAGACCTTCTTTCTGTTTAAAGCCTTTGACAACAAGTCTTGCTTTATATTTTTCAATAGTTCCAACAACTTTCATCTTCCTTTTGAAAACCTATTTCGAACCCAAGGGTTTGTTTCCTGAAGGAAGATCGACAATCTCCCAAGTATGATTGCTGAAGATTGATTCAATCTCACTATTGATAGCCTCCTTCCAAGAAGTGGAGTCGCTAGACAACATAGCTTCCTTGAATATTTGAGGCTCACTTTTAAGAAGGAATGTTATAAAGTCAGATCCAAATGAAGTAGATGTCCTTTGACGTTTACTGCGCTTTGGACTCTCTTCATCAGGTTCGTTCTCTTTCGGTTCTTCTCGAGGTCGTTTAGACCCCCTACTAGATGACTCTAGTCTTGTTTTATACGGATAGAGATGTTCAAAGAATTCAACATTATCTGATTCCATTACTGAATTGTCATGAATATCCAGATGTTCAGACTTATGAATCAAAAATCGACAAGCCATATTGTTTGTGGCGTATCCAATGAATGACAATCCACAAACTTAGGTCCTACTTTCACCCTCTTAGGTATAGGAACCTGGACATTGGCTAGGCACCCCTCACTTTGAAATATTTCTGTTGCAATCTCATGAAGTCGACTGTAGAAAAATTTGTAGGTTTCTGTTGCAATCTCTTGTGTGCAACCGATGTTGTTGCAACATTTATTGTTCAAACATTTACTTGACTTGAATTTGTTATTTTTGTGTCACAAATGGCAGAAAATTTAGTATATGAAATACTAGCAGTAATGAATAAATCTTTATACAGTTTGTTTATGATTTAATGATGAAGTTTTTCTGTTCTTCTAATTTTTAATCGAATGAATTTTTAAAATTCAAACAGATTAGCAAACTAGAAAGGTTTTAATCTCCATAAACCTCAAATACAGAAAGAAAACTAAATTTCTTAACCTTTTTATATCCTGTATTCAGGTTAGAAAAAACAAAAATAGAAAAAAGATGAGATAGACAGAAAATAAATAATCCGAGTCCATAGAACCCACTGTGTTTCCTTAAGAAATTTAATCACCTCATGTACCTGAGGTTGCAGATTAACTCCTCGTAAGATAAAATGGATTAACTGTTAGAGAAGTAGCGGTACCTCAAACTTCACTAATTTCAGCGAACGCAAGAATATCAACGAGAGCACACACAGACTCAATCGATCGACAATTTTGATTTTGTAAGAAAATGTATGCAGAGAGAAAAAAATTTAGTGTTTGAAAAATGGGAATAACCTCTCTATCTATAGCCTATTGTAGCAAGAACCGCATTTATTCTGAAAATGGTGTGAATGCACATGTTCAGATATGTCTTTCCAGAACATTTTGTCTTTTGGGGGAAAATAACAACTTTTCAAAAGGAACAGGTCGCTTTAGAAAGACTTTACTGTTATGTGTGAATTTCAATTAATTCTGTTAATTAATTAACATTCTGAACTAGTTTTCAAGAGAAAGGAAATTACTTAATGATATTGATTAAATAAATTTTATCCAAAATTATTATCAATCGATAACATCATTTGCCAAATCCAAAGCCAAAGCCAAAGCCGAAGCCGAGTAAGAGAAGACGACGGCACGAGGGGGCACCTTCTTCTTAACCCTTTAAGAACTAAAGAAAGTGTTTCCTAATATAAGGACAATAATTTTCCTTTCTTCTACCAAAATGTGAGAAATGACTTTTTATTTTCAAAGACTTTCCATTTGAAATACTTGTCATTTTCCCTCCAAATTGGTTCCCCCACATTTTCCATTTTCTCATTCATTCTCATTTCCCATTCAAACCTTGCTAAAACCCAATAATCCCTTACGTGAATGAGGAATGGCAATTGTTAAAACATATGCATGAAAAAATTGTGTGTCTCGTAAGTAAGGGTTAATCGCATCTGGATAAGTAGGTTTCCCTTTGAACTTTCCGTAGTTAACATATATCAGATATATCCTTCAAAAACTGCTGGATATTTGTTGTAATGCAAAGCATACTTTATAGTGTCATCTAAGTACCCCAAAGTTCTCTCTTTATTTCCTTCCAATAATTTTGATAGGGATTTCTTGTGTAGCGACTCTGTTTACCTATATAGCAGGCTATATCTGGTTGTGTACAATTCATGACATATATCAAACTTTCCAATACTCTGGCATAATCCAATTGAGAGTGATTTTCACCTTTATTCATGGCAAGATTTAGGTTCACATCGATAGGGGTCTTTGACCTTTTGAAATTCAAGTACATGAATTTTTCAACTACCTTTCGAATATAATGAGATAGAGGAAATGCTAGACCGTTAGAAGTTTTATGAATCTTAATTCCTAATATCAAATCAGAAACTCCTAGATCTTTCATATCAAAATTACTAGCGAGCATACCCTTAGTAGTTTGTACATTAGCAATGTCCTTGGTCATTATCAACATGTCATCCACATATATGAATACAATGACCTCCTGATTTGGAGCGTCTTTAATGTAGACACATTTATCACAGTCATTGATCTTAAATCTATTTAGCAACATGGTTTGATCAAACTTTGCATGCCATTGTTTCGGTGCTTGTTTTAGTCCATAAAGTGACTTAACAAGTTTGCATTCTTTATTTTCTTAACAGGGAACTACGAAGCACTCTGGTTGTTCCATGTAAATCTCTCCCTCCACGTCTCCATTTAAGAAGGTGGTTTTCACATCCATTTGATGGATTTTAATACCGTATACTGCAACTAGGGAAATTAACATCCGAATGATATAATCCTAGTCACTGGCGAGTATGTGTCAAAACAACCAAGACCTTCTTTATGACTAATGCCTATGACAACATGTCTTGCTTTATATTTTTCAATAGTTCCATCAACTTTCATCTTCCTTTTGAAAATCCATTTTGAACCCAAGGGTTTGCTTCCTGGAGGTAACCAACTCCCAAGTATGATTGCTTAAGATTTATTCAATCTCACTATGGACAGCCTCCTTCCAATAGGTTGAGTCGCTAGACAACGTAGCTTCATTGAATAATTGAGGCTCACTTTCCAGAAGGAATTTTACAAAATCAGATCCACATGAAGTAGTTGTCCTTTGACGTTTACTGCACCTTTGACTCTCTTCATTAAGTTTATTTTCTTTTGGTTCTTCTCGAGGTCGTTTAGAACCCCCCACTAGATGACTCAAGTCTAGTTTTATACGGCTAGATATGTTCAAAGAATTCAGCATTATGTTATTCCATTAACATATTGTCATGACTATCCGAATGTTCAGACTTATGAACCAAAAATCGACACGCCTTACTGTTTGTGGCATATCCAATGAATACACAATCCACAGTCTTTTGTTTTATTTTCACCCTCTTAGGTATAGGAACCTTGACTTTGGTTAGACACCCCCACACTTTGATATATTTCAAGTTGGGTTTTGTCACGACCCAAGGGTACACCCAAGATGTAACACGATGTACTTGACCCCGAAGGGGGTCTCATGCAAGCCCTTAGCATATCATAACATAAGATAAAATAAATGATGTGAAAATTTTAAAACTTTCTCCATACAATCGAAGTATTTTATAAAGTAAGCGGAGGTCTAAACTTGTCTCAATTAGCCATCAAATGCAATCTTTGAATCAAATAGCGATACAACCCTTAAAATATAGTCCGAAAATGAAATAACTAGAACGAAACTGCAAATGACTCTACGTCCTCGAATCATGAGGACTCACCACAAGCTATGAGAATAGTCGATCCAAGCTTGAACAAAAAGAAGATCGCCTTAAGAAGCGAACCCTACATTTTGTGAAAAATGTAGAAGAAATATGGGTTAGTACAAAAATGCACTAAGTATGATAGCCATGCATAAAATCCTTCAAAACATATGAAAAAAAAGACATTTTAGTTGAAAAGCATGCAATCTAACAAGTTTGATAATCATCATGCACATTAGTATAAAATCATAAGTCAGAAGTGTATTCAACATATAGATCCCATAAGTTATACTTGTACAATGCATAGATAAGATCCTATAATTCCATCTATACTAAGTACAACATTTAGGCCACCATAATCATACTTACCATCTTTGATCTTATGTTTAGTTCATACTCATAGACAAAGAAACATTCACCTTTTATAAGTTATATCAAGGAAAGCAAATCATAGCAACAATCCACATTAAGCATACTTCATTTCATAAATCATCAAAAGATAAAAAGGAACAAACCATAACTACTCTCAAAACCTACATGTGTAATGCATGGATGAAGTCTCATACCCCCACCCACACTAAGTAGTTCTTCATGAGAAGTCATAGTTCATAATCATTCATTGTGGAGGTAAGTCTTAACCGACATAGACCATGTGAGCAAATCGTGGAATCCGGTGTCTCCCACACCGAAAAGAGTTTTTCTACTTGCCTAAGGTAGAGCTGGTAAAATTTAGCTTAGGTGGATCCACTAGCTAATAACCAATGAACGCACATATGGTTGTTGACATCAGCAAAAAAATGTTGTAGGTACTATGTCCCTTCATCAAGTTTGTCAATCATCAAAATCATCTTTTCAACATTATAACATTTTCCCCAGTTTTGATGATCATGACAAACTATGCAATCATTTCAGCCACATCGTAACCACACAAACACTTTCAACGTGACTTCCCTATGTCAGATAGATCCACCTGACTTCATTTGCTCACCAACATTCTTCCTATCAGTAATTCCCCATGTCTCAATTATCCATGTCTCTAATATGTTCACCCTTTTGGAATCATAAAAAGGAGTGAATAGTAAACCAAGCATAAGTGCAATAGTGCAATGCTAACTAGCGATCCTTTTCGCCATCCCGCTCCTTCTAGATACTACCACGATCATGTCATTCCCTATCATGGTCTCTCCAACCTTCATCACGATCTATATTCCAACCTTGGTTCCCACCCAGCCTTGGATAGTTCGGACGAAAACCTCCTTCATGATTTGCCAGAAAATGCACTTCCATATTATAAAAAGTCTCAAAGTGTGCATCATCGGGGTTCACCCCACTAACTCCAACCGCATTCACAGCTTTAGAACCACTACCCATGACATTTTTTGAAAAAAAATTCATTTGGGTCATCATTTTGGCCATGCTTTGATCTTGTTCTTGGTCCTTTTCAATTTGCTCTTTTGTCATCCTAAAAGTCAAAGGAGACACTTGATCTTCCCTAGTGTCCCAAGCACAGTTGATCTTAGTCATTCCATCAAGGAGAGTAGATGTGATTTCAAAAGGTTGCTGCATAATTCCTCATTGGACAAGTTGATCCGCCACACCTTTGTTGACTGAATCTAGACTCCGATAGAAATGTTGTAATAACACGTTATTTGGGAGTCCATGAGTTGGACATTGAAGTAGCAACTTCTGAAACCGTAACCACGTTTCGTGAATTGGTTCACCATCCAATCTTTTGAAGCCCTGAATATTATCTCTCAATGCCATCATCGTCGAAGGAGGAAATCCCTGAATATTATCTCTTAATAGTCACCTTCCCTCACCTTCTTGCCTTGTTTTTTCAACCTCAGACTTCTGTAACTTTGGGAGATCAAGATCAAGGTTGTTGATCCATTCGGCGGTCCGTCAAATGTCCATTTTCATCGCCAAGTTGGCTTGTTCCCCAGGGCTGGCAGGCTGGAACTTTAGGCTAGTAAAAGAGCCATTAGGCGGTTCTTCGAAGTATCTTGGCGATCACAAGGATTGCCTTCTTCCACTTCTTCAGCTTTTTTGCTCCTTTTTGCCCGACAATGTCCTTACTTTGTTCTTCTGCCTTCTTTACTGCAAATAAATATTTTAACAGCAGTATAGAGCATAAATTAGACATTGAGGACAATAAATGCCAGCATGTGGCCATAAATCAACTCTGTATGCTCTCTCATCTCAGCCCTAATCGGGGCCAGGGCAGCAAATATCACCCGCTTTATCAACCTAGGCATAGGGGCCTCTACTCAGGAAGCACGTAGATCAGCGGAATGAGCCAGATGACCCATCTTGTACACATGGACTGGGTGATATGGGGCCGAGAGGAAGCAACATCAGTAGGAGGAGGAGGGGGTACAACAGATGGACCAGGAGAAGCAGAAGTATAAGGACCGGAGGTACCTGTAGGCTCACTAGCCTGAGGAGGAAGTATTGCCTCAGTCGGCAATGTATCAACATCAACTACCGAGACGTATCCACCAGTGCAGCTCTACTTAGGTCAACCTCATCCCTCATGTACTCGACCTTGATCCGTTGGATGCCTGTAGAAAAGGTGGGGGTCACCTCCACATCCGTCTTCTCATTCATATTGTCGTTGAGTGAGTTCGAAGTTTAGCGGATATGAGGTACCAATGTTTTGATGAAGTAAGTCGTTCTATCCTAAGAGGGTATATACCATAACCTCGAGTACTTGAGGAAAATATTTTTTATGATATAATAATTATTTTTTTTCTTAATATATACTTTAGTAAGTAATGTTCCAATATATGAAGTTAACATAATGTAGTCTAAATTCATTTGTTTTTGTTAACAATTTCTCTTGTGATGTAGATATATGCTTTTGAATATCTTTTTCCAAAATTTAGAGAATTGTCACGATTTGTTTTTGATGCTCAAGACAAAAGAATGAATTTATTTATCAATGTTACTTATGTGATTTACACTCTCAGGAAGTTTGCTTCAAAATAGTTATTACTATATAAACATTGTCGTTTTGTTCTACTTATTTATTATTTCTTAATATTTCAGTATTTTAGATGAAGAAAAGTTCATATGACTTGTAATAACGCCAGTTGAAGTTTATATTAGTTTAATTTTTATTATTTATTTGATAGCTAATTTTATGAGATAAGTATTTTTATTAATGCAATTATATATTTATTAGTTCACCTGCTTGCATACAGTCCCCTGGCAATTGTAAACACATACTTTACACCACTAATTAACTTTGTTTCTTTACCGTGAAGCATTACTTATACAACCTATTATTGGTTAACCTACTCACATACAGTCTCCTGCCAATTTTAAACACATACTTTAGATATATATGTTACTTCTAACCTTACTTTAAACGCACTTTACATCTTAATGATACCCTCTTTTATGCAACAAATCCCTGCCTAATCATGCCGATTTCGACCATTTGCCACCCTCATCAATGGTACTAATACATGATAATGCATAGAATTAACATTGTCACTCTCATCTCCCAATGGTAGTCATCAAGCTCCATCCCACATGACGACTGAAATTTAACCACCAAATACTATTTGAAGAGGCTAAATATTTACTAGGCTGCAGCGTGCAAGACTACATAGAATCGACCTCAGTAAAGATATGAACTGTATTTATACCTAAACACCTTAACAACCAATGGACTCCGCCGCATAGGTACGTTATCTAATACATCCTAACTTTTACAGTTATCTTATTGTGATATTTCATAGCACAAAAGAGAAGAAAACAATTACACAATTACATATACATAACAATTGATGATTCTTTTAATTTTATACATTAGGTTAGTTTTGAAAGAAAATGCGCCCATCATGCTGCTGAGAAAACTGGACCCTTCAAATGGCTTATGCAATGGGGCATGGTTGATTTGTAGAGGCTTTGACAAGAATGTCATACATGCAGAAAAAACAATAATACCCTTTCAAATTTATTCGGAAACAATTTCCAATATGTCTATGTTTTTGCAATGATGATAAATAAAGCTAAAGGTCAAACGATATCAAATGTAGGAGTATACCTACCACAACATGCTTACTCACATGGCAAACTATATGTTGCACTATTTAGAGGAATATCTATGTCAACAAAAAAAGTCCAGGTCATGACTGAACAACCAGATTGATACACCCGGACATACAAAAGAAAATATTGTCTACAAGAAAGTATTAGGTGAGATTTGATTAATAACAAAATTGTAAGAAATCAAACAGGAAAAAACATACACCACATATGTAGCTAATGAAAATTATATTGGAAGAATTCTTAGTTTTGGTGGAAGAGGAGACGATATGAAAAACAACAGACATCTACCACAGAAGACATTACTTTTGTGTATATAAAGTTATTCAAATACAGGGTACATTGAATTTCAAATATTGAAAGGGAGCATACAATTCATGACACAACATAACTAAGAGGACAAAGTGTTAATTCATGCATAATTACTTACTAACAAATCGCCTAATAACAATTTAAGAATACAACGTTCGTCACTACATGCCGAACAAGCAAGAAGGCAAATAGATTGGCCATTTACTTAGTATAACGTAGTGCAATATTAAATGCATATTGATATGTTGAAAGCCTAAAATATACATAAAATATAAAATATATCGTGTATAGGGATCTCAGGACTTAACCTACACGTGCAACGCACGTGCAGTGAATCTAGTATAAATAAAGCCCTATATGAGTCCAAATCTAAGACTCATCAACACCCCCAACTTAAACTTTTGTTTTTCCTCAAGTAAACCTCAAGATCAATCAGTTCAACAAGGATGTCTACAAAAAGTCCTACTCAAGACTCAACATGAATGCACACAAGAGGGTCAAGCTACTCATGCAATGTTCAATTGTGAACTCTAATTTTCAAACTGTGACTAACCATTATAAAATAGACTCAAGCTCTCGATGCTTACTTCAAATGCAAGTTCAAACTCAACAAAAGTATTCGAATGCTCTAACAACAAAACCGATTCCATCTTCACACAAAGATCAACAAATTTTTCAGAATGTAGGAGTCACAAACAACTCTCACCCTCTCAAAAGAAAACACATGCAAGATATTTCCCATAGGCTTGCCCTTATTTTCCAATCAACACGATGTTAGACTCAATCAAGATCCTAAAGGTCTTTCAAGGTTCATATCGGGGCTGAGGGTTAAGGTATGGTTGTTTAAGCTTAGTGACTAGTACCTTCATGGAGTATGGCCTGCACTTCATTGTTCACCTTTTCTATCACACTTTTGATTCTCAATATTCACACACTATTATTTCAATCAAACCTCATTAGATACCCCATTTCATTTTCTCATTGCTCACACATTATTTCAACCATTCTTTTCTTTTTCATTCTTTTATTCTTTTCCTTTCTCTTTTCTTTTTCATTTTTTTTCTTCTTTTAATTTCTCTTTCATTTTTATACTTAGAGGGGTTCCATCTTTTCAACAAGATCTTTCAAGGGTGCATTTCTCAAGTTTCTTGATTTTCCTCCTTTTTCACCACACCCCGAACATAGGCTTTTGGCCTAAGTTGGCTATTCAACGCAACCAATGCTCCATGAAGATTTTAGGTGGGAAGGAAATGGTCATTTATGTTCAAGGTTCAGCCAAAGAAAAGGATAGGCACAAATGGTGCCAAGCTAGGTTCACACTCTCACAAGGTGGTCACAAAGAGGTATAATGAAAACATTGGCTCACTCTCCACAAATTGCCTTAGATCATCTATATCATTTGCTCACATTAGTCAATTGGACCAACGGGGAAAGTTCTATGTATTATCAAGCATGCATTTTAAGGCAACTTTACCACACACGACATTCAACACAATCATCAAACAAGACTTTACAATTTTTTCTAGCATGCAACGACATCACAAGAGTTTCATTCAACAACCGGCATAGTCACAATAAGATACTACTAGTTCACATATGACTTAAGCAACTCAATTCGCCTAATCGGATTTGCACAGACATGTCGTTCAAACAAGAGCACTATTTAAGTCATCGGTACTGATCACAATCGACACTCGAAATTACAAGAGAATAGCCACATTCACACACATTAAGAGGTGGAAAATTTTTAAAATAGGTCAAAACCAGAGTCACGTTAAAAACAATGGATGGCAGCCACAATCACCTTTAAGAACAACATATCAAAAACCAACATATATATCAACACAACATCATAATCAATCATTCACAAAATAAAAACACCAAATATTCGCAAAATAGCCCAAAAGAGGTAGGTATGGAAATACCTCACCACACCAAACTAATCTAGAATTTGTCCACAAATGCGCAAAAATAGTAAAATAGTCTGAACATAAAAGAAAGGCAGTTAAAAGGGTCATCCTTCCAGGCTAAGCTTGGGTGAAGTCTGCATGTTAGTGACTCTATCTATCGGGGCATCACTTCCCAACTCATCAGCATCATTGGCTTCACTAGAGTCCACCATCGACGTCTCTTTGAGTGATGCCTCAACCGTTGCCTAAACCATGGACCCCTCAAGGTCCTCCAGATCATCGTACATAGCCGCATCACGGACACCCAAATCCTCCTCATTAGTCTCAGCCTAAGACTCAGCAGTTGCGTCCTCTCAATCAACATCTCAAGTCGTAGTAACCGGAGGAACCGCTGAACTGCCAGGGACATCTCCACACGAGTCGTCGGGGGGATCTCCACACGAGTCGTCGGGGGGATCTCCATAGATAGGTATGTGGACTTCAGTTGGTCCACATCCTTCCTCAACCCAAATATATAGGCCTTCAAGGCCGATACAGCAGCAAAATCACCCCCGGCCTTACTCACAAGCCTCTACGCTCATAGTAAGGGCATCCAATGCAATCCTATGGCCATAAATCAACTCTCTATGCTCTCTCATCTCAACCGTAATCGGTTCTAGGGCAGGAAATATCACCCGTTTTATCAACCTAAGCATAGCGGCCTCTACTCGGGAGGCACGTACAGTGGAATGAGCTAGATGACCAATCTTGTACACATGGACTGGGTGATAGGGAGCCGAGAGGAAGCAACAATAGTAGGAGGAGGAGGGGGTACAATAAATGGACTAGGAGAAGCAGAAGTATAAGGACCGGAGGTACCTGTAGGCTCACTAGCCTGAGGAGGAAGTATTGCCTCAGTCGGCAATGTATTAACATCAACTACCGAGACGTATCCACCAGTGCAGCTCTACTTAGGTCGACCTCATCCCTCATGTACTCGACCTTGATCTATCAGATATCTATAGAAGAGGTGGGGTCACCTCCACATCCATCTTCTCATTCATAGGTACACGGGCCCACCTACTTAGCTCAGGGATCAGCACCAGAAAGGGAAGAGAGGTCTGACTCTTCTTGGCCCTCATGGCCTTCTCTTGCTTAATTAGTAGCCCAAGTTAAGTTTCTCCCGATCCATGTTACAGCTCAAACATGCTGCCTTCGAATGTTAGAGGATCGACTCGTTCTGCTAAGGCATAATGGTGCTGCTAAATAATCCGAAGTAGTATATGGCTGCCACGGTCATGAACTTCTTCTCAATCAGCATACCAGCCTCAATCCATATCGGGGTCACATCGGTGAGCAGAGGTGCAAGCCAACCCTTCAAATCATCGAGGGCCTTCTTCTAGACTTTGTCAACATAATAGTAAATGATGTTTCGTGAACACCCGAGTATTGTATTAATATCCAAGCTGCTACACTTCACCTTTAGGCCCGGGACCATCACAAGTTCTACCGGTTTAAACACGCTGACCTTCTTTTTCCCTTTGCTACCAGCTCCCCATATGCTGAGTAGAACTCCCAAATCCAAGTGGGAATTTAAGGGCCTCGAGGTAACATGAATATTTCAAACTGGTGGAAATTCAAGGTGCTCCACACTTCTGGGTACCGGTCTACCAAGCCATCTGTAGACAATCGTTTTTCCTCTAGAATGGTCCTCAAACCATCGACTTTTAATCTGTTGAGTGACCGAGGTGGAGGAACCTGAGCGGGAGAGGGAGCCTGCATGACTGTTTGAACTTGAGGTGGAGGATGCGTAGGAGGCATCTGGATCCGAACTGGATCATTTATTGCTTTGGATTGTAGCTCCGCTCTCCTAGTCCATAGGAGTTGGTCTTCTTTCGGCTCAGAAATGGATGCCGGGGTACTATACTTAGATTGGCCCTCACTCTTAGAAGTGGCGAGGTGTATGACATAGATTCCCTCACTATACGAACTCTCAATTAGGGTGGCCACCACATGCCCTCTTCCTTTTCCTTTTCCTTTTCCTTTTCCCCCAGTCGGAGGAAGTTTTGCTAGTGCTTTCCACGACGCTGCAGCATCCTCATCTATCATAATACCTCTTTCTCGCTTTTGGGGCTATTGATTTCTACCAGCAATCTTTGTTCTAGCCATTTCTACAAAACAAAACTACACACGTTAGAGGAAATTCAAACAAAAAAGCTCAAAGTTATAAAACTATGCAGAAAGACTCGCCGAACCGTTCGACGAGCAAAGTCAGGCTAGCCAAAAGTTCTAGAGTAAGCACATGTCGGTGAATTTCAAGGCCTTTCGGTTGATCGCCGACACCATTTGGCGAACTAGAAGTAATTCGCTAAAAGTTACAGAATAATTATAGGGATTTTTTGGCGCAGAAGGGCAATTAGAAGGGACTTTCTGTGAGTCCCCGAATGAACTCGGCGAGCTCGGGCGTATCATCAAAAGTTAAAGAACTTAGACCTCAATGATAGAGATTTAAAACGCGATCGAGGGGTCTTTAGGTGAACCGCCGAACCACTTGGTGAGCTCGACCCATCTTGCCGAATAGTCCAACATGCCAAATCTTCACCCCGACCTTCAAAATCTAACTTGTAGCCCATGAAAACAAAATTAAACCATTAGTCTACCCAATTAGGCTCAGACACATACTACCCATGCCCTCGGGGTACTCACACTTCCCCTGATTTGGCAAAAATTATCTAATTGACGTCTTTTGCCCTTAAGAATGACGTCAACTGCTCTATTATTGGGTAAAATCCGACAATCGACATAATTTGGGGTTACTCAGACTTCACCCAAACTAGACCCAAAATGAATTCAACACAACCCACACAAAAAATTCTCAATTTAAGGCCTATTAACATCATTCGACACAAAATATGGACAGGCATCAACAACACACTTTCATCAAGTTACAGTTATGCAATGTGAACAACTACACAATGATCATACAATTGATTTATTAAAATCTAAAGACAGGGTTCGAATAACCAACCTAAAACGCAGAGAAGATTTGTAAAGCTAGGCTAGCAACGTATCCAAAAATCCACTCCGAGTTAACGATCCCAAATAAAAATAAATAACTAGTACAAAAGTAAGGAAATATGGAGTTCTGAAAGTTTGGAAGTCGAAAAGTATGAAATGAGGGACATTTTGAATTTAAAATGGTTTGGACCTTTAGATTCTTCAGTTCGCCCGCCATCGACAACCATCACTTACGTCGCCGACCCACTCGGCGATGTGTCGAATGGTACTATAGCCCATCGAGTATTACAGAACCTCCAGCAAAATAGGTGGTTCAACCGGTGATCCAAGTCGGGCTCACCGACGTCTTCGGCGAGTCATAGACTGGATATTTGGCTCGCCTACTGCTCTATTTCCCAAAATTTCAAAATTTTCACCTTCCACATTCAACACCCGTTATTCAAAAGCAATATTAAAGACATCAAAAACTTGGGTTGCATCCCAAGAAGCGCCTTATTTAATGTCGTGGCACGACGAAGATACCCATTCAAGGTTCTTTCTTGGGATTGGCTATTATGTCGCCTGACAACCCTCCTTTTGGCCTTGGATTCAAATGAGTCGAGATTTGACCCATTTGTATCTCCTACTGTTTAATGGACACCGCGTGAGAAGTAACCGTCAGAATTAGAGTTGAGACATCATTTTTCAATTCTTTCAAAACTTTTTCCGACCCTTCCACTTTGGTGAGAATGTGTGAAAGCTTATCTTCCGTACGAAAACTCTGCGGGTCAACCCTTGGCTCTTTTGGGTTTTGACGCTCATGGGGAGGTACATATCTCTCCTTGTCCCCATCTATTTCCTTCCAATTGGTTCCACAATCACACCATTCCCTATCACGGTCTCTCCAACCGTCATCACGCTCTCTGTTCCAACCTTGATTTCCTCCCGGCCTTGGATAGTTCGGACGGAAACCACCACCTTGATTTGCAATGAAACTCACTTCCTCATTATATAAAGCCTCAAAGTGTGCATCATCGGGGTTTACCCCACTAACACGGACAACATTCACATCCTGAGACCCACTACCTATAACATGTTTTGACAACAAATCCATTTGGGTCATCATCTTGGCCATGTTCTGATCTCGTTCTTGGTATTTTTCAATTTTTTCCTTCGTCATCCTAAATGTCAAAGGAGACACCTTATCTTCTCTTGTGTACCAAGCCCGGTTTATCTTGGTCATGCCATCAAGCAAAGTAGATGCAATCTCAAAAGGTTGTTGCATGATGCCTCCACGAACAAGTTGTTCAGCCACACCTTTGTTAACCGAGTCTAGATAGAAGTGTTATAGCAAGACTTTGTTAGGAAGTCCATGAGTCGGACATTGTTGCAGCAACTTCTGGAATCATAGTCAAGTATCATGAATTGGTTCACTGTCCAAGCATTTAAAGCCTTGGATATTGTCTCTGAATGACATCATCTTCGAGGGAGGAAAGAATCTAATGTAGAACGTCTCAGTAAATTCATCCCAAGTGGTGATTGAGTCTCTAGGTAAGTCAGCTAACCACTTGGTAGCCTCTCTCATTAGAGAAAAAGATGGAAATCAAAGTACTCTTGGGATATATTCTTGAACGAGAAGGCACCCCAAACGTTCACAAAATTTCTAATATGGTCATGAGAATCCTCATGAGCCAAGACTCCAAATAACCCTTTCATTTGCAAGATTTGCAACATCATGCTTGTCACGTGGAACACTGCATTTCGCACGACCGAAGGCAACCGGATAGGACCTACACCACCCAAATGTACTTCATCCACAAGTGAGTCATTAACATCGTTCAAGATTCCAATGTCATCATTTTGGCCCAGCTGGCTGGCGTTGCTTCCGTTGACAGTCATTTCGTAACCTGATCAAAGGCAACAAACAACACACATAAGGTAAATAGGTTCAACTACAATACAATAAGATCACAAACAAACTTCAACAAGAGAATCCAATAACACCACTCCCCGGTAGCGGTACCATTTCTAATAACGCTCAACTACACCTCATCCAATTTTAGGTGTAGGCGATTGTAATCTAGTATAAGCCCAACAAGAGTTGGGGTCGAAACCCACAGGGAGTGGTACGGTATGGAATTTAGTTGAGAAGTAAAGATTGTGTTATAATTGGTTATAGGAGCAAACATTATAAAATAAAAGCGATGTAAATTAAGGGGGTAACAGTAAATGTCAGATGGGGGGTTTAAGAGTGTCAATTATCAACTACAACAGTTATGAAAATAGGGGAGTAGATAAGAAGAGAAGGATTCTCGAGGATTTGATCGATTAAATGCTAATTTCAGTGTATGGGTAATTATAATTTAACAACAATTGTTGAATCTCAGTGGGTAGGCTAGACTATAGGTGCAATAGGTTTCTCTCAAACAAACTATTACGATTCAAGCGAGTTCCCTCGAACCTCGACAAGCATATCAAATATAAACAACCTAATACCTCAATTTATCCACTCTCTCAAACTAGATAGGTAGGATTCAATTAAGAATCACTCTCTCAAGCTGAACCCACAACAACCCAATCACTACAATCATCAATCGATAACCTTAGTTCTAGAACCTCTCTCTCAAACAAGCCCAGAACACTAAGATAGAATTGCATTTGCAACTACAATTCATAATTTAAAATACAGCTATCAATCAAACCCACTTTAAAACAATATTTAAATCATTAAACAACAATACCCATAAGATAATTAGAGCAAATAATCACATGATCACACCTCCATGAATGGGGGTTTTAGCCACACATCATAAAAAGGAAGAAACAATTATTAATTATGTTATCCATGAACTGGTAATGATTCCCATACTTTTACAATGCTTCAAATCAACTAAAAATGAAAACCCACTTGAAAATTCTACTTAGAAAACCCAAAAAATAGTCTTAGACTTATTGGTTCAAAAACCCCAGAGTAAGGATCTATAGGACCTTCCCAACAAAATCACAGACTCCTCAAAATCCTTTTTAAAATTTTGTTTATACGCTTCTAAATTTTTGCCGTCAGGATAAAATGGCTAAGTAAGTCGAATGTCGCCGACAAGGTCGGACACACACCAATAGTCACCATCCATCGCCTTGTCTCTTCAACCTCAGACGTCTGTAACTTTGGGCGATCAAGATCGAGGTCGTCGATCCATTTGGTGGTCCTCCGAATGTGCATTTTCATCGCCAAGTTGACTAGTTCCCCAAGGATGGCATGCTGGAACTTTAGGTGAGCTAAAGATCCACTCGACAGTTCGCCGAGTGGTCTTGGCAATCACGATGATTGCCTTTCTTCCACTTCTTTAGCTTTTTTGCTCCTTTTTGCCCGGCAATGTCCTTGCTTTGTTCTTTTGCCTTCTTCACTGCATATCAATATTTTAACATCAGTATAGAGCATAAAATAGGTATTGAGGACAATAAAAACATGTAAACAAAGCCCTAAATGAATCCAAATCTCAGACTCATCAGTGGACTTAATAATTGATGCGCAACTTTTGTTACGGACTGCCTGACCAAGAGCGGAGTTGTAATTCTTAAATTTTCTAAATCAATCTTTTTTTGATGTGGAAATTCAATAAGACTAGTACTGAGATGTAATTCTTAAATTTTAAGAATTGATGTTGATAAGGAGTGTGAAAAAACATATATTACAAAAATAGAGGTACGAGATTGACCTCATGAACTATTACTTCCCTGTCATGTCTATCAATTTAATTATCTTACTTTCTTTTGTTTTAAAGATAATAGTTAAAGACATATTTGTATTATTATTATCACGAGTTTCACACTTTAACTATCAATTGCTTCCTTGTTTTACCTTAGTTATCACCACCTACCCCTTTTTACATGAACTACCACAATCTATGTTCTAAAACACTCGTAGTTGAGTAGATGGTAACATTTCAGATAAGAAAAAAGACAACATTTAATACCCCTTAATTATTCACTTTGATTTGATTAAGTGTAACATCCCAAGGTTTCTAAGAACTCTCTCTCTCTCTCTCTCTCTCTCTCAATAGAGAGAACGGTATAAACACAATATTTTCATAGGTTTTTAATTTTTTATCACATCTTTCTTTAATCCGTGAAGATATTTTATTCATGATTTCTTTACTTTGTAATAAAATCATGAATAGCTAAATTTCTTGGTTCTTGGGTTGTAGTGTTTACAAGAAGGTTATAGTTTGAGATTTGTATGCTTATATGCATTTTCAATTATTAAGTTGCTCATTTTTTATCGAGCATATAAAATTATTTGATTTTTTTTGCCAACTACCCAATACTATATGTGGTACATAAATAGAACTTGCAAGAGTGAATTTGTGTTAGTAATAAGAAAAAGGAGGGTTTGGTTGTGATCCTTCTTGCAAAAGAAAAACAATTCTCTAACATGTATATAAATATACCAATTCACCTTGCTAAGTTGATACAAATGACATTTCACATGCACTTCACTATCCCTGGACATGCCTGTAATGACCATCATGGTCATTTTCTCTTTAATGTACCCTTTTCAGCATTTAGAGCAGTCTTGTGGTAACCCTAAGTCATTTATGACATGTTGGGATTAATGATTTAGTCAACTAGTCATTTGTTATTGTTTTGTGAAAGTTTTAATATTTTTGAGCTTTTAAAACTTGAATGAGTCATTTCAATCAGAACTCCACATAGACGGCCTCAAAATACAATTCTAACGGTTTCATCAACTCTGGAACGTCGAGTTATGTCTAGAAGGATCTTTGGTGTGGATAAGGTAGGGGAATTGACTTAGTAGTTACTCATTACACATGTTGTATCCAATGAGTACCACGACAAGCTCCTCAACAAAATCTAGATGCCTTCTCTCATGTATAATTTGGTACATTGTAGTCCACCCTTTATTTCCCCAGAACTTCAGTTTCTTATATCTCTTCATCGGCTTCTGTTCCTTTGCGTGTTATTTTTTGTATTTTATATATGTACACTCCCAATGATCCTATACCTGATTTTAATGGAATGTTATCTTTTAGCTATTTGCACTGATGTTCAATTTCTTATATTTATTTCCTATTAACTATGTGTTACTATCATGACCAAAAGTACACCTATAAGACCCCGAGAGGCCCTAGACAAGCAACTTGACATACATATACACATAGTAATAGGCAAAAGTAAAGCATTTTATATCAAAGAAACAGTTTGACATTTCAAAGCGGAAGTCTAACTAAGTCTTGACAAGCCTTTCTAAATCAACAAAAGAAGTGGTCGGGACGTAAGTGGTACACCACGTACAACATCAGAAAGTAAAGACATAATAAAACAATGAAAGCGAAATGGTCCTCAGAGTATGAGGACTCACCAAGTCTTCAAACCTCTAGAGTGATCAACTATCCACAAACGGAGGGAGAGGAGTCATCAAGCCCTACATTAGTGAAAAAATGTAGGCACAAGTATGCATCAGTACATGGAATGTACTAAATATAAGGAACATGCAATAAAACATGAAATATGATTATAAGGGGACATAATAAAAAAACCTGATGTGCATGACCAAGCTAAACATAGTAAAAAGCCTTAAAGAAGAATCATGAATCATGTATATGGTAAATGCATATTAAAACATAAGGAAAGATTCATAAAACATTTAAAACTAACCTAGTTTTTTTAGTGGGATTTTACTATTAACTGTCATAGACCACGTGAGCTATAATGTGGAATCTGGTATTTTACTCCTTCACCAAAAAGAGATGTCCTTACTTGCCAAGGAAAGGACCTTAACTTCTAGCGAAGGTTGATCCACTAACTATAACACTTAAGACAACCTACATGGGCACGTAATTAGGGACAATGATATTTCTACTAGAGACTTGACCTCTACTAATGGGAGAGCATCAATCACAATTCTCAGTGCTAAGTAAAATCCTTACGGGATTTGTCATAAACATAAACATATTATTATACAGGAAAAAACACAATTAAGTCACTACTCCAAGCTAAAATCATTGTATAATAGCTCCTTAAACCTTGAATCATGCAAGAGTTAGAAAACCTTTCACAAAACCATGACCCCTTAAAGTGAGAAAACCTTTCACAATTGAATTGATGTCGATCTTAAAGAAAAGATCATAAGACAGTCTTTTTCATAAGTCATGCACAAGTTCATGAAAACACCATTCATGACTTCATAGTTTCTTTATACATTCATGTAAGTTAGGGTTCATAATCAAAATCACGATCAAAGCATGGATTCATATAGAATTGATTGGAAAGCATATAATTAAATCTAGATAGTCATAACATGATCAAAATTAGACTATTTAATTCATAAAAATATAACCCATGAGGATTGAATGAAAACCTAATCAATTTAGGGTGATTGAATTTGGGAAATTGGAGAATACTTTGGGACTCAATGGGTGAATGGAACCCATTGATGAACTCCCTACATACCTTAATCTCAAATCTCACAAGCATTTAATGAAGAAACTTTAAAGACTTGAAAATCCCTAGAAATTCCTTCATCGCCTTGGAGAGAAAACCTTTGAGAGGACTTTGGGAATTTTGGGGGTACGAAGGAGGATGGGTAGATTTTAGGACTAAAATCAGTTTAACGGGCTTATTTATAGGGAAAATGTAGTTTATGAATAAGGTGCATAAAAAAGACCCAAATACCCCTTTAAAACAAATGTCTGTGTCACGACCCAAGCCTAGGGCCTAGACGTGACATGGCGAATGAGGAACCCGAAGGAACCCCAAACAAGCCTCTCAAACTTGTCATCACACTTCATCGGTCGCGGAAGTACATTCAACATTAATTAACAGGAAATAGGGACTAAGGG